>PVJC01007502.1:0-51285 GCA_004026665.1 Murina feae
CCCCTCTCCCTTCCCGGGACCTGTGGACCCGTCCGTTTGCTCCCAATAAAGCCTGATTGACTTTTCATTTGGCTCATTCTTTAATTCTCCGACGGCTTAATTAAACACATACCCAGTGGGAGGATGTATGCAGGAGGCAGCTGATCTCTACCAGTTTCTATGTGGTCTCCACGTTCAGTCCTTGGTTATCAGGGTTCTCTCCAGTTAGTCTTCAGTTCTTTATTCAAGGTGATTTCTGTGAGGTTCTCAGTGCAAGAGGAAACTGAGTCAGAGAATCAGGAAGATTGAAGGAAGGGAATTTATTCTGTGCTCTCCGAGCGAAGTCCAGAGACCCGAGGGAGGGGGCTGCTGGAGTCAGGCAGAGAAGGAGTAAGGGGCGTATTTTATACAGCTGTTCAGTGAGGGAGGAGGAGCACGAGCTGTGGGCGTTCCCACCTGAGGGTCTTCAGGTTTCCAGGAAGGAATCTGTGTCCTCTGTCTGGTAGCTGACCTTGTGGAATCATTCCAGGGAGGGACCATATCTGTGTCACCATCTGCCTTGTGGAGGCACGCATCAGCCCCTTGACCCCCTTCCGACCTAACAGTTTCTTTGTTTTTTAGTTGTAATTCCAGTTTGGTTCTGGGAGCATGTCTGTGTTGCATCTACTTACTCCACCGCCACTTTTAATTCTAAACACAGTTATTTTTGGGGGATCAGATAAGAGGTCTGTAAATTTTCTGGATATATTCCTTTGTCAAATATAAGTATTGTGAATATTTTTTCTTCATCTGTGGTTAACCTTGTCATTATCTGAACAATTTGTTTCTCAGAGCAGAAGTTTTTAATTGTGCTGAAGTTCATTTTATCAAAATTATCTATTATAGCTTGTGCTTTTGTGTCCCATTTAAGAAATCTTGTCCTGACTGGGTAGCCCAGTTGGTTAGAACATCATACTGATATCCAAAGTTTTGGGTTTGGTCCTCAGTCAGGGCACATACAAGAATCAACCAATGATGCCCTAGCCGATTTGGCTCAGTGCATAGAGCGTCCGCCTGTGGACTGAAGGATCCCAGGTTTGATTCCTGGTCAAGTGCACATTCTGGGTTGCTGGTTCAATCACCAGTTAGGGGCGTGCAGGAGGCAGCTAATCAATGATTCCCTCTCATCATTGATGTTTCTATCTTTCTCTCTCCCTCTCCCTTCCTCTCTGAAACCAGTAAAAATATATTTTAAAAATAACATAAAAATATGTTTTTAAAAAAGAATCAACCAATGATGCATAAATAAGTGGAACAAATTGATCTCTCTAAGTAAATGAACAAATAAAATACATTTATTAAAATCACAGAAGATGATTTTTAAAAATATATTTCATTGATTTTTTTACAGAGAGGAAGGGAGAGGGATAGAGAGCCAGAAACATCGATGAGAGAGAAACATCCATCAGCTGCCTCCCGCACACCTCCCACTAGGAATGTGCCCACAATCAAGGTACATGCCCTTGACCGGAATCGAACCTGGGACCCTGAAGTCCACAGGCCGACGCTCTATCCACTGAGCCAAACCAGTCAGGGATAGAAGGTGATTTTAAAAAAGAAATCTTTTCCCATCTCAAGTTAGAGATTATCTTTTTTTTTCTTTCTGTTTTCAGAGTTTTAGCATTTATGTTTAGATCTTAATCCTTTAAAAAAAAATACATATTTTTTTGAGTCTTAGCCGGTTTGGCTTAGTGTATAGAGCATTGGCCTGCAAACTGAAGGGTTCCAAGTTCCATTCCGGTCAAGGACACATACCTCAGTTGCAGGCTCCCAGCCCTGGTCGGGGGCATTTGGAAGGCAACCAATCAATGTGTCTCTCTCACATTGGTGTTTCTCTCTGTCTCTTCCTTCTACTCACTCTAAAAAATCAATAGAAAATATCCTCAAGTGAAGATTATTAAATAAATAAAATGTGAAGAATGGAGTGCTGTTCTTCCTAATAAATTCTTAAAATGCAATTTTCATTGATTTTTAGGGAGGGGATTGGGAGGAGAAAGAGAGAGAAAGAGAGAAACATTGATGGGAGAATGGGAGAAGCAAACAAGGATCGGCTATCCCGGACATATTCTCAGGCATGACTGGGAATTGAACCAGCAACCTCTCAGTGCACGGGATGACTCCCAACCAACTGAGTCACACCGGCCAGGGCAGTCTTAACAATTTTTAGTTAATTTTTAGGTATGTTGTGAGGTAAGAGTTGAGGGTTATTTCTTGCTATATGTTGAAATTACTGCTTTTTTTCCCCATTGAATTAGCTTGACAGTATTTTATCAGACATAAATAGTCCACATATGTGAGTTTATTTCCAGACTCTGTCTTCTGATTCATTGTGTCTGTCCTTATGCCAATGCCACATTCTTGCTTGCTAGAGCTTTCTAGTAAGTCTTGAAATCGTGTAAATAGTATTTGCTCTTTTCAAAATTGTTTTGACTAGTCTAGGTCTTTTTAATTTTTGACTGAATTGTAATGAATATTTCTACAAAAATTTTATGAATGTTTCTATGGACAATAACAGCAACTTTTTTTTTTATATCTTCTCTAGTCAGTTTAGAGAATTTCCAATTTTCTGGGAATTTGTTCCCCACATTTATGTTGCCAAATTTGTTGGCCTAAACTTTTTCATAATATTCCCTTGTGATCCTTTGTATTTTATGTAGAGTCATTAGTGGTGTTTCTTCTTCTTTTTTTAATCCTCACCTAAGGATATGTTGTTGTTTTTTAAGTTGATTTTAGAGAGAAGAAAGGGGAAAGAGAGAAACATTGATGTGAGAGAGAAACATTGATCAGTTGCCTCCCATATGTGCTCTGACTTGACAGAGATTGAACCCTCAATCCAGTTATGTTCCCTGAGCAGGAATCAAACCTGCAACCTTCTTGATGTAGGGGACGATATTCCAACCAACTGAGCCACGTGACCAGGGCTAGTGGTGTTCATTAATTTTTTTAAAATATATTTTTATTTATTTTAGAGAGGAAAGGAGAGGAATAGAAAGAGACATCAATGATGAGAGAGAATCATCGATCAGCTAGCTGCCTTCCATACACCACACACTGGGGATTGAGCCCGAAACCCGGGCATGTGCCCTGACCAGGAATCGAACCACGACCTCCTGGTTCATAGGCCGACACTCAATCATTGAGCCATGCCAGCTGGGCTGGTGTTCATTCTTGATTTTGGATTATAATTGTTGTGAGGAATGAATGGTTTGATACACATAAGTCCCTAAGATCAGTGTTTGGGTAAGGGTAGGGTACCTAGATTTATTATGATGGGAGAATGGATGGACAGATGATTGGATGGCTCAATGGACAGTGCACAACTGATTCAAGGAATAAAGGAACAGTATGTGTGTGAATGGAGTCATGGACACTCATTAGACACCCTCAGATAGTTTATTAGAAGCTTAAAATGAAGTCTTATGGGATCTTTCTCTGTGTGTTCCCAGGAATTGATCAGATCTGGACATAGGACAAGCTGACATCACCCTCAATCTCCAGAATGTCCACCCTCTGGAAGGCTGAAAGGCGATGGTAGAAGTCAAAGAGGTGCTGGCCATTGGCGTAAACCTTGAAACGATCGATGCCACAACGAATGGACAGCTGCAGGGAAAGGGGCAGGTATGAGGCTAGGCCAGGACAGAGGCATTAGAGGGAAGTGGGAAAGAAAGCCAGACTCACATCAAAATACTGGCCACGACCAAATGGGTTGTAGGAGATATTCTTCTCCTCGGATCCCCACGAGCCATTCAGATAGCTGTTCCGAACCACAGTGTTCTCGGTCAGGCGGGGGTTAATGTGGAGAGCCAGGTCCCCAGAGGATTCCACCTTGAAGTTGATGGCAAATCTGGGGACAGAGAAGGAGAAGAGAGTCAGGAGGTGGCCAGCACCTGGCCCCTCAAGGGACAGAGGGCTCAAAACTGGACTCCTGGGTCAGAGGGAGAAGGGGAGCTGAGGACTCCCACCTCAGCCTCAATTCTGTACCTCTTGCCTGTGGGAGGCACATAGCCCTTGATTATGATGGTTTTTCGGGCTGTAAGCCCCCCTTGTAGTCTTCCCATAAATGGCACAGTCTGTGAAAAGAGAACACAGGGTCCTACCATCTCTCAGGTCACCAGGAGGCAGATCCAAGGATAAATTTTCAGAGAGAGGCTCCTATTAGTCCTGGGAAATGTCCCCAACTCCTGTCCACTGCCCCACTCTGACCACCAACTCCTTTTTCTCACTTCCTGTCCCCAACACCCTTTGCCCTCTCAGGGCTCCCTGTGGATCAGGGCCCCTAACCCCCCTCAATTCCTGCTTCTCCACAAATTGTCCACCATAGAGCCCTAAACTGCAGGGCTCCTTACCGGGTTGAAGACTGGGGGTCCCTCCATGGTCTGTGAAGTGAGAAAGAGATATTATTCTATAATATTTGACAAATATTGATGACACACATACAATATGTAGCATATCGCCAGGTACTGGATTGATACTCCTGGGATACAAACTCTATGACCCTCCCAGTTCTCACCACTCCCCCACTATATGGCCACACAGTCCTCCCACTTACAGGCAGGTTATTCAGCGGAGGCATGCCATGACCCTGCATGGATAGAAAAAAAAATAGGAACAGTGAAAAGACCAGGATCCTCTGCTCCAGGACCTCCTCAGCCACCAAACCCCCATGTCAAGGGAAAATGTGTCATCTACCAGCAGGTACTTACCGGATATGCTGGAATAACCATGGGCGTCTGTGGGCACAGAGGGAGAAGGAGGTGGTGAGAGGGACTCTGAACAAAGGCCTGGAGAGTATCAAGGATGCCTGCCCACCACTACCACCCAAGGGAACTCTGGAATCAAAGGGTGGCACTCAAATGAGTCATTAATGGAGAGGGACTTGCTGTGTTTAGGGATCTCCAGAACACAGTGAATATCACTCCTCCACTTTGGGAAATCCTGGTAAATTCTATTCTTGTACCCTCTCCTACCCTGGCTTCCTGCTGTCCCCCCAAATCCAGAAGCTGCACAATGAAGTGTACATACCTCCAAGGCCCATACAATACCCATGCTCACCTCATCCCCAACCACCATGCCCCTCTCACACTGCCAGGGCAACCGGGACTCCCTGGAACCAGCCAACTTCTGTCTGTCTCAGGCTGTCTCAGTCTCTGTGTATGTCTCCCTATCTGTTTCTCTGTTTCTGTTGCTGTCTCTTGTCCACATCTTCTCTCAGGTAGTTCCTTCTGCCCAAAACACCTTTCCCTTCCCTAGTTTACTTTATCTCTCTATTTCCTCTTCTTTCTAATGATCTTTCTGCCTGACTTCCATTTTAAGCCAGTTATTTTGAAGGCCCTTTTCTGAAGGCCTTATTTAGTTTTCTTTCCAAAATGCATTGATGAAGCATGATGGTAAAATGAAGTCCATAAGCCCACGACCACCGTGCAGATAAAAACATTTCCGACGTTTCTTAATCAGGGAGCAGAGGAGCAGTCTGAGCACAGACCCCGTGGCTCTGCCACTTGCTGGTCCATGGGGCAAGTTACTTAAGCTCTCTGTGCCTCAGTTCCCACATCTGTAAACAGAGCTGATGATCATCAGGGAGTTCCCAGGTGAAGGGCACCTTGGGAGGCTGGATTCGGGCTTCCCAACTGGTTCTAGTGCATGTGTTTTGGTGGCCATTTGTTCACTGTGGACCCAGGAGTGGGGTTTCTAAGTCCCTGGGTAAGTGTCTGGTCAGCCTTCACAGATGCTGCCCAGTCATTTTCCAAGGAATGGGAGTGTCGCCAGTCCACAGGCCCACCGACGATAAGTATTGCGTGCCTTTCTCAGTGTGGCTCTTCTGGTGGGTGTACTGGTG
Organism: Murina feae; assembly: GCA_004026665.1. Lineage (NCBI taxonomy): Eukaryota > Metazoa > Chordata > Mammalia > Chiroptera > Vespertilionidae > Murina > Murina feae. Next base: position 5,855 of record PVJC01007502.1, read on the forward strand.
GCTCATGTTGATTTTCACCGAGTTTCTGGGTGACTAATGATGTTAGGCAAAGTCTCATGAACTTGTTTGCTGTTCGTGTGGTTTTTGTTTCTCCTTATCTTCACTTCCTGACTCAATGTACACACTTGCTCCTTCTCTAGGAGGCCCTTCATGAAGATGCCCAAGGCTCCCCCATCCCAGCCCTGATCATTTGTGGCCAACACTGACTGGTGACATAGTAGACTGTCTTGGTCCTCTGGGTCCATGGCATCACCTAGCAAAGGGTGCCAGGAAATAAAGGAATGTGGGAATGAATTGAAGAAGGAAGCAGCCCAGGCTGAGTAGTTCAGTTGGTTAGTGTCTTTCTAATATGCCAAGGTTGTGGGTTTGATCCCTGGTCAAGCCATATACAAGAATCAACCAATGAATGCATAAATAAGTGGAACAACAAGCTTCTCTGTCTGTCTGTTTGTCTGTCTGTCTGTATCTCCTTTCTAAAATCTATTGATTTAACTTAAAATTAAAATAAAACAAAGAAGGAAGCAAGTAAGAGAGGGGGATCCTACACACCTGGCTTGGGGCCGGCTGGCCTCCGATGAAATTGATTGATTGAAGCTCCAGGTCCCCATCCACTTGCAGGTGAGTGACCATCTGTAGAGGGATCCGGTGCCCAAACTCATAGAATGGATTCCCATTTATCACCACCTGGAGGGCAGGGTAAGGTCAGAGTCAACATCCACGCCCTGGGAAAAGTAGAGACAGAAAGCAGGGAACAGGGGTCTTTTTAACTTGGGGTCAAAAGTCTTAGGGTGAGCTGGGATAGCCTCAGAGTCAGGAACCTAGGAGTCCGCAGGTCAGAGGTCAAACTAGGGTCAAAAGTCAGCTCACAGATTAATGGATAAGAGGGAACATAGAATTTAGTCTGGGGATAGAAATCGAGACTCGAGTCTGAGCCCCAGTTTAAGCACCAAATGAGTTGGGTTGGAGGTCTAGCTCTGATATGTCTTAGCTGTGTGACCTCAGATAAATCAATTCACCTCTCTGAGGCTTTGTTTCCTTATCTGTAACATGGGGCTCACTCTGAGATTGTTGGGAAGGTTAAAAGCCAGCAAAGCATGCCAGAGGCACTGTGCAAGTTCCGTGTACAGTCTTGCCTTATAATCATATCTCAGCATGTGGTTCTAGTCAGAGGGCTGAGCAATGACCATGAGCCAGCTTCCCAGGACTGAGTGCTTCCTACATGCTAAGCACTTTCCATAGTGACAGCAACACGGTGATTCTCTCAACAGCTGTGTGAGGCAGGATAAGGGATTGTCCCTGTTGTTCAAGAAACCAGAGGCTCTAGTGCATAGAATGACCAGCTCAAGGCCACACACTGGGGAGTGGCAAAGCCCAGTCTCTATTGCCTGTCCAACCTCAAACCGTGGTGCTAACCTCCAAAAATGATATTAGAAATCTGTTGCCCATATAAGGGCAGATAAAGTCCAGGTGGGTGCTCAGCCCTGCAGTTCCCCTCCAGGGGACTCTCCACATTGGTCACATGGGATGCACATGCACAGGGCATCTGCTCAATGCCATTTGTGGGGAGTCGGAGGCAGGGATGGAGGGAACTCAGAGCGTGTCCTCCAGGAGTCCTACACAATCACACAGCACAGCCACACATACTTAAAAAACAAAGATGGGGAAATATATCCAGGATGAGAAAAGGCCACCCGTGGGGGTGAGGGGACTGGGGGAGTCTGAGGGGTTTTGGGGGTTACAGGCGTTTTGTTTTTAGACCTAAGCGCTGGCTACATGGGTGCACTCTCTTTGTGAAAAGTCATCTGAGCTGCGTACACAAGGCGAGCACTTTTTTGTACCTGGGTCACACTTCACTAACAAATAAAAAATACCTGCACAATAGCAACTAGTCTCAATGTGTGAGTCTCATTTGGACCCTGATTCAATCAAACTGTAGAAAACAGCAAACGAGGCATTTAAGGATATGTGGTGACACTAAGCAAGGACCACCAGTTTTTCAGGTGTGATCATGGCGGCATGACTGTGTTTGTAAAAACTGAAATACTTATGAATGAAATTATTTGGGAGGGGAAGTGTGAGCTAAGGATGAAAGCAGCGGGCACCGAGCCTGGAGCTGGCCAAGGAGTCACTGCCCTCGGGGCTTCCTGTGTGTGCTTAGAGTCTCCACAGGAATAGCAAAAACACACATTTCACAAGGACACAAAGGAACAGATGATATGCATTGAACATATCAGAAGCCTCTCCCCAGTGGAGGAATGGGGATGAGAAAAAGATAAAAGAGACATTTTTTAATTGGCAGGAAAGAAGGAAAAGCTTGGTGGGAAGGGAGGAGAGAAGGGGAAGAGAAAAAAGAAGAGAGGAGGAAAGAAAGGAGGGAAAGGGAGAGGGGGAGGGGAAGTGGGAGGGGGATAAAAGGAGTGGAGGGAAGAGGAGGAAAAGCGGGAGGTAGAGGGAAGGAGGGGGGAGGAGAGGAAGGGAAGGAAAAAGGGGGAGGGGAGGCTGGGCCCCGAAAGTCCCACCTTGTAGTGCTCTTGCAGGACCATGAACACCAGCTCGAAGGGGGAGCCCTTGCGGAAGGGCATGCTCCTCTTCTTCTCCTCACTGCCCCACTGACCGCCCTGCTGCGTATTGAAGACCACCTTGTCCCAGCCATCAAAACGGGGATTGAAGTGGAAGGCGATGTCGGCCCCAGGGCCCTGTCCCACCACGAAGTTCACGGAGAACCTGGGGGGGGGGGGGGGGGGGGGATGATGAGTTGTTCCCCTGGCCCCGCCTGCCAGCCCAGGGAACCTTCCTCTGGGAGGCCCTCTCTGCCCCACCTTGTTCCAGGTTCCCGATGGGGTGGCCTTGGCACTGTTGACCCAAGACAGGAGGGGTGGGTGTGCCCCTGAGTTCCAGGAAGCAGACTCTTACCTCCACCCTCTCACTCGCTCCTTTTCCCTTTACTTTAAAAAAAATTTTTCTTTATTGTCGAAAGGATTACGGATGTCCCCCTTTTTTTCCCCATTGACCCCCTTCACCCTGTACCCACCTTTTTTCTCCACTCCCTTTCCTTACTAGCCTCCTCCTCTAACCCCTCAAATAGGCCTGCTCCTGTGATCCCTGTGTTCACCTACAGTCACCACAGGCACTGCCCTAGGAGCCCTGCATCTATCAATTCAGGCCTCTTGCTCCCTCCCTGGCCTTTTAGGCCATTCGCCACATGCACCCAGAGGGACCAGTGAACACCCAAGTGAGAGCACCTCCCCTCACACTAACCTCCCCAAAGTTATTCCATCCTGGCAGGCACATGTGTCTCAGGGCCTGCACTGGCTGTTCTTTCTGCCTGGCATGCCCTTTCCTCAAATATACCCCAGGCGCCTCCCTCACCTCCATCAGGTCTTTGCTGAGATGTTCCTTTCCCAGGAAGGCCTTTCCTGGCCACCCTATTTAAAGGGACAGTGCCATGCCCCTCCCCACATCCACTCCTGATCGCCTTCCCTCATTTGACTCTATAACATTTATAACCATCTGATATTTTATTATGTTTTTTTTAAATATACATTTTTATTGATTTCAGAGAGGAAGGAAGAGGGAGAGAGAAACATCAATGATGAGAAAGAATTCATTGATTGGCTGCCTCCTGTAAGCCCCCTACTGGGGATCGAGCCCGCAACCCACCCAGGACCCTTCAGTTTGCAGGCCAACGCTCTATCCACTGAGTTAAACCAGCTAGGGCTATTATGTATTTATTTTATTATTTATTTATTTATGTTTAAAAAATATTTTTATTGATTTCAGAAAGGAGGGGGGAGGGAAGAGGGAGATAGAAACATCAATGATGAGAATCATTGTTCAGCTGCCTCCTGCACGCCCCCAATGGGGAATCGAGCCCACAACCCCAGCATGTGCCCTTGACCAGAATAGAACCCAGGACTCTTCAGTCCACAGGCCAACACTCTATCCACTAAGCCAAACCAGGTAGGGTCAGGCCTGTGATTTTTATTCATGCTATCACACCCATCAATTCCAATTCAACAGCCCAACTCCGGGGCCACCTCTTATGGTGAGCCTCCCAGCCACCTCCAGCCCTAGAGCTCTCCACCTGATCTGATCTCCCCAGATCAGGGCTGGTCTTTAGTCATCAGGGGTGGTGGCCGAGAGCCCCTCCCCAAACAGAATAGAGGAAGGTCAGAAGACCAGAAGCCCTCTGTTTATAACCTCCCCTTCCAGCCTTGCCTGGCTGGGGAGGGTCTTACCTTTTCATATGTTCACTAGCCACTCCTTGAATGTAAACGGACATTCCCACGCAGAGACCTCCGGGGATGGGCTTGTTGTAGGGCAGAGTCTGTAGAAGGGGCTGGGTGAGGGGCCTGGAAGGCTACCTGCCTATTGGAGCCTTTCCCCTCAGTGAGAAGCCCCTCCCCCTTATTCCCTTAAGCAAGGGGGAGGAAACTAAGGGGTGAGGGTTCAGCATGAAGATGAAGAGGGCTGAGAGTTTGGTGTGGACATAAATAGCCTGAGTGACAGGTGGGTCCCCCAGAGTCAGTATTTAGTAAATCAGATCCAGGGGCAAGGTGGGTGCCTCTGAAGTTCAGGGTAAGAGTAAATTGGTGTATGGGGGTCAGGGTGGAGCAAAGCCAGGCCTGGGTGAAGGCCTGGGCCCATATCTCACCGGGTTGTAGGTGGGCTGGTAGCCGGGTGCAGGGACAAAGGCCATCTTGAGAGTCCGGGCTGGTGACTCGTCCTGTGAGAAGAGCTGCAGGAGTAGGAAAATGGTGACAGATGCTGGGTGGTAGCTGGCTTTTATACCCGAGGTAAAGGGAGTGGCAGACAGGGCAGGGTTCATGGAATCCCTCTTCTGAGCATCCCAGGCTCACATCTTCTTCTAATGTACCCTCTGGTCTCCCTTCTCTCACCAGCCTCAGTGGTAACCTGTCAGAACCCAGATCATTGGGCCAGGCCTGGGGGGACTCAGGTCAGGGACCCCTTCTCTAGAACCTTCTGCAAAGATAAAGTGCTAGTGAACTTTGGCCCTGCCAGTGCCTTATCAGAGCCCATAAAATTCTTCCTGGACCTTTATTAGCAGAGGGAGGGTAAGGTCAGGGAGGTTGGGTTGGGCAGGGGAGGGCTGCAGGAGTGGCCCAGGACAGGTGGGCAATGGGAGCAAGTGAAAGCAGGGAGGAACTGGGTGCTCTTGACATTCCAGGAACTGTGAAAGGACCTAATTGATTGTGTGCCTACTACATGTCTTTACCATGACTTTCTCTTGTATAATACAGTTGTTTAAAAAAAAATATACACACACACACACACACACACACACACACATACTAGGGGCCCGGTGCACAAAATTCGTGCACGGGGTTGGGGGGGGGGCGTCCCTCAGCCCAGCCTGCCCCCTCTCACAGTCTGGAACTCCTCAGTGGATGTCCTATGATGGCCCCAGTCTGCCAGGCGCCTTGTGTGTGTGTGTGTGTGTGTGTGTGTGTGTGTGTCTCGCCACTGGGGACCTGCCCCCAGCCGCATCTGAGGCTTGGAGCAGTCCTCCTGTGTGTGTCTACCTGCTGGGAGCCTACCCCCAGGCTTGGAGCAGGCACCCCCTCTATGTTGATCTTTCAGACTCTTGCCCTTCCCTGCATGTTGTTCTCTTTTTTGAGCTGTGGCCAGGGCTGGGTGCCGCCTGCCTCCCAAACTTGCCTACTGCCCATCTTCCTCCAGCCACCAGGAAGCAGGGAAAACCCGACCTCGTGGTCAGGCCAGCCTTTTCCTGCTCCCTGATCCCCGGAAGGGACCTGGGGAGCTGCCAAGCAGGCCCCCAGCCCCCAAGAGCTTGCTTTCCCACTCCCCAGTGCCCCCCAAAGGGCCTGGGGAGCTGCCAAGCAGGCTGCCGACTCTTTCCCACTTACTGGTCCCCTGCTGCCTTCCTTTCCCACTCCCCAGTGCTGTTAAGGGGTCTGGGGAGCTGCCAAGCAGGACCTCGGCCCCTGCAGCCTTGCTTTCCTGCTCCCGATGCCCTGCAAAGGGCCTGGGCAGCCGCCAAGCAGTCCGAGATGCCCCCGCTGCCTCTTTCCCACTCACCGGTACCCTGCTGCTTTGCTTTCCCACTCCCCGGTGCCCTGCAAAGGGCCTGGGAAGCCGCCAAGCAGGCTGAGACCCCCCGCCGCCTCTTTCCTGCTCCCCGGTGCCCCGCAAAGGGTCTGGACAGCCGCCAAGCAGGCCGCTGACCCCCCGCCACCTCTTACTCACTCCCCGGTGCCCCGCAAAGGGCCTGAGGAGCCGCCAAGCACCCCCGGCCCCCACCGCCTCTTTCCCGCTCCCCAGTGCCCCGCAAAGGGCCTGGGGAGCCACCAAGCAGGCTGCCAACCCTGCTGCCTCTTTCCCACTCACCGGTCCTGGGTCCTGTACTGTTCCGCCCTGCAGCCGCTCTGTGTACTCGGGAGGTCCCTCAGCCCGGCCTGTGCCCTCTCACAGTCTGGGACCCCTCTGGGGATGTCCACCTGCTGGCGTGCCTGACCAGCCTGGGTGTCAGGCTGATGGCTGTCTCCAGGCTGGCCAAGCCCCCCAGTAATGTCCCTCATCCCATTGGGTTGTGGCCAGCGTGGGTGACGGGCTGATTGGCGCTTTTAGGCTTTAAGGCTGCCCACAGCTCCCATTGACCCAATGTCCCAGCAAGCCTGGCTGGACGCAGGTTTCTGGGGCTTGTTTATCTTCTATAATTGATGCTGTTCCTTTAAGGTGAGGCCTCCTACTAACAAAGCCTCCTCTCTGCTTCACCTCGCGGGGCCGGGGCGTCTATAATGAGACAATGTTACTCTTAGTGGTTAGGCCAGGCCTGCTATTTCCTTCAGCTCCCGAGAATTCTATGATTGTTATTTTGTTGCAAACATGTGTTTTGCTTGAGGATAAGCGGAGCGGGCCGCAGTTTCAGTTTCAGTCCTGCTGCAATGGAAGCTGCCGTTTACTCAGGTCCGTGAGTGGCGGCCTCCATGTTGGCTGGGCTAAGTTGCATACAGTCGCTCTGATTGGCTGGTGGGCATGGCTTACCCTGTCCTGGAGAAATGGTTAATTTCAATATTACGCTTTTTTTTTTTTTTACAGAGAGGAAGCGAGAGGGATAGTTAGAAATATTGATGAGAGAGAAACATTGATCAGCTGCCTCCTGCATACTCCCCAAATGGGGATGTGCCCACAACCAAGGTATATGCCCTTGACTGGAATCGAACCTGGGACCCTTGAGTCCACAGGCCGACGCTCTATCCACTGAGCCAAACCAGTCAGTTGTTTACATCACTATATACAGTTGTTTAAATCACTGATCCAGCCAGAGGTTCTGGGTACAAATCCTGCCTCAGCCACTTCCTGTAATCTTGGGTCAGTGCCTTAACCTCAATTTGCTCATCTGTAAAATGGGGTTAATAGTATCAACTTCACAATTCCTTGAAAGAAATCGCTAAGTTGATAAATGCTCAGAACAAGACTTGGTATATAGAAGGCATTATAATAATGTTTGGTCTCTTATAACTCATTCCCAACATAAATCCAGGATGGTGGAATTATATGTATATGGATGAGAAAACCTAAAACTTAAAGAAATGAGGCAGTTGGCTAGATAGCATGGCACCCTCCCCAGACTTCAGTGCCAGATCCCATTAAGCAGTAAGAGGGGGTCAGGCGGGGTGAACACCACCCTTGAGCTGCACCCCTTCTTGCTCCAAATGTGCCAGACCTTCTTTGGCCCTGCCCTATCCACTGCCAGGTCTGCATGGTCATCACCTGCCTGGCTCCCATTCCCATTGGTCCAAGCTCTCTTCCCAACCTTCAGCACAACTGCCAACTGTGGTCCATGGATTGCAGTGCATGTTAGCTCCTTCCCACCTCTCCCATCTCCAATAAGGACACTAGGTTCTTGATTTTGCTTTATTGTTCATGGGGTGAAGGTATGGCCTTGGACATGAAGAAATCAGTGTCACAGAGTTATAAACTGGGAGACTGGGTGAGAAGGCAGCAAGGTGACCATCTTTACTAATTCTCCCTCTCTAGGGATGAGGAAACACAGGCATTTTGTTGGTCACAGTCAGATCCCAGGCCAGGGCCTAGGACGTGGGGGCTCTCAGAGCTTGGAGAAGGTGACACTCTTCAGTTCCTTCTTCTCCATCGCTGCTTGGACAGACTTAACGATATCCTGGGTTTGCAGCATGCTCATGTTCCAGGATGTCTAGATAAAGAGGGCAGATAATAATGGAAGGATAGGGCAAGACTGGAGTTGGACCAATGAAAAACGGGGACACAGCAGCACATCAATCAGAGGAAAAGGCCTGCAGAGGCCGCTGAGCTCTGATTGGTTGCTCTGGGATCAGAAAAGGGTTGTGATTGGTCAGATGAAGAGCCTCACCATGTAATTGAGGCCCTCGGCCACCGAATGGTCTCGGGAGTAGAGCAGGTTGATTTTGGTGCCCTGAACCGCCACGGGGCTCTTGCTGGAAATCTCCGCTGCCAGGTTGAAGGCCGCGTCAAGCATGACCTCCTTGTCTGGGAATATTCGGCTGCAAATGAAGGCCATCTGGGATCGGGGGTCTGAGGAGGATTCTCTACCTTCCCTCCCATATTAGAAGTGGCCAATCACAGTAGAAAGCAGAAGATACCCCTGCTCCCATAAAATGGACCAATCCCGAATAAAGAACTGACCACTCAGAGAGAGAAAGCCCCGGGGAATACATGAATAAGAATCCACAGGGACCCAGAGAGCCCCACCCAGGCCTGGCTGGCCCTGAGCTCTTTACCAGCACTGGAACGGCCTACCTGACCAGCCCACTGCTCAGGGCCTCGTCAGCCATCATCTTGCGGGCGGTGAAGGCCAGCTCATTGACCAGGCTGCAGTAAGGCAGGGTTATCAGGGGCCAGCGGTCATCCCAGGTCCAGAGATGCCCTTTGGTCCCTTCCCCCAGGTTTCCCTACCCACCTCTGGTTCCCGATGACTCTGGGCAGACGCTGCAGCGTTCCCACATCAGCAGCTAAACCCACATCCACCTCCTGCGGGTAGCAATCCCGTCAGTTCTTGGTCTCTGCCAGATACTGGCCAATGAAATTCGGCACTTACAGTAGAGGTCTCACTCCACCCCTCACTCAACTGCCCCTCCCCTCAATACTCCATTCCATTTCTTTCTCAAAGGAGATTCCTTCGGGCCAGAATAGAGTCCACCTTCCAATTCTTCAGCCATCTCAATTCTCGTGTGTCTGCCATGTCCCTCTCCAGAGTGAAGTGCTTTTTAACCGTGCTTAGTTCACCCCCTTACTGCATCCATGGGCTCCATCCTGCCTCCCATCCTCTCAGGCACCGATCCCATAATGCAGCATCCCCAGCCTGCCTCGTCCCCATACTTTACTCACTCCTGATCTCACCTGGACTGCATGTCCTACCCTTTAATTCCTCCATGACCAAGCCTTACTTCTTAAGGGTCATTTCTGATGAACTCTTCCATGAAGCCGTCTGGGCTCATGCTAGGCCCTCCCTCCTCATTCCCACCTCCTTAGCCTGCACTGTTACTGCTCTGCCCTGACTCTGCCACTCATTGCCCAGCCTTAAGCAGGACTCAAAGCAGCAGAAGCTCGGGAGAATGACTCACCTTCACCTGAAAGAAAGCATCCTGGGCACAGTACCGGATGTCACAGGCGGTGATGAGGTCCACACCTGGAGGTAGAGGCCCTGGACACTAGACAACCATAAGGACCAACCCTCCGCCCAGGCCCAGAGGGTTGCAATTTGATACAAAATCCAACTAGCAACAGATCTGAAGCTGGAGGCCATTGGCTGAGCAGAAGAGCAGCAGCCAATAGGCACCCAGCCAGAATGAGTTCCGAGATGGGCGTTGCAGACTCACCTCCGCCAATGCAGCCCCCATGGATGGCTGCAATCACCGGTTTAGGGCACTGGAAGAAAAACAAGAGGAGCAGGGTCAGGGCTGGCCCAGGAGAGATGGACAGAAGGAATGCCTTCCCAAACCCCAGTCACCTTCTCGATGACGCTGAAAGTCTCTTGGTAGCGGGCGATGAGGCTACGTAGGTACCAGCTTATGCGAGCCACATCATCTCCTTGAGGCTGAAGGAGGTCTGAAGCCATGTCCACGAGGTCGATACCTAGTGGGGAGGTGTGAGGAGGCTCATGTAGCCTTTCTCTGCCCCAGCTAGAGGTGAGAACCTAGGCTCAGCTTATTTGAACCCTCAAACCACCCAGTGGAGAAAGCAACTCACATAGGGCTTAGCAAGGGATGGTAAAATAAATAAAAGTTAACCTTTACTACTCATTTTTTCCTCACAACAACTCTATGAGGTGGGTCCTATTACTATCTCCATTTTATGGGATAAACTGAGACACGGGGAATTTAAGTCACTTGCCCAAGGTCACACTGGCTTGTGAGAAGTGGAACTGTGATTTGGAACCCAGAACTAGGAGTCATGCTTTTCACCATTATGCCAGACAGCCTGGCAGTCAGGTTTTGATTTGAGCAATCAAGTCAATGCTGCTAGTGTTTCCTGAGATGCAGCAATTCTGGGGGCTCCAACTGCAAGACAATCCCAAACCTGACCTTTGCTCCACTTGACTCCGACACTCTGGCTACATCCTGCCCCGTCTTCAAGCTTCCCCCCCTGCCCCCACAGTCTGCTCCCCACATAGCCAGAGGGAACATGTAGATACTTTAGGGCCCTCTTCTTCCTTCCCAACCCACTTACTTAAAATAAAATGCAAGGTCTTTGCCAATATCTTACCAGCTCAGCACAAAAATTATTCCCAATCTATTCCTTTGGGCACACACATCTCCAACAGTTGTTCCAGTGACACAACACATTCCTTCTCAGGACCTTTGGGCCTCCTGTTCCCTCTGCTTAAAACAGTCCTTCCCAAGGACTGATCCCAAGACAGATTCCATCTCTGTCCAGGACACAGCTCAAAAGTCACCTCCTCAGACAGGCCAGCTCTGGCTACCCTGGCTAAATAGCAGCTTGTTACCTTCCAACTTCTTCCTCTGCCTATCTTCTGCGCTATCACATAACGTGCTTATTTCACTTAGTACCCATCTCCCATCTAGGATGAGAGCACCAGGAGCTGGGGAATTTTTGTCTTTGTCCACCTCTGTATCCCAGTGGCTAAAGTCTAGTACACAGTAAGAACTCAATAAGTGAACAATACAGACAATTCTGTCCTCATGGAGCTGCCCTTCTATGGGAAAGAGACAAACACATACAAAAATACATTTTGTCAGATGATGATAAGTGTTAAAACTAAAGAACAATGGAATGGAAAGTGTGAGTGAGTGTGCAATGAGGACTACTGCAGTATTATATTGAGTAGCAGGGACCCTCTCACTGAAAAAGTGACATTTGAGTAAAGATGTGGAGAAGAGGCCCTGGCTGGTTTGGCTCAGTGGATAGAGCGTCAGACTGCAGACTGAAGGGTCCCGGGTTTGATTCCGGTCAAGGACACATGCTGGGTTGTGGGCTTGATCCCCAGTAGGGGGTGTGCAGGAGGCAGCCAATCGATCTCTCTCATCATTAATGTTTCTATCTCTCTCTACCTCCCCCTTTTCCTCTGAAATCAATTAAAAATATATTAAATAAATAAATAAAAGATGTGGAGAAGAGACAGGGAGCTACAGGGACATCCAAGATAAGAGTTTCAAGTATCAGGAACAGCCAGTGGTAGGAATGTCCTGCTCTGTGTGAGGACCATGGAGGAGGCCACGGTAGCTGAAGTGGAACGAGCAAGAAGGAAAGTGGGAAGAGTCAAGGTCAGAGAGGTGATTGGGCCAGCAGTATGGCGCCTCCTGAGCGAAAGAGAGGACTTTGGCTTTTACTCTGAGATAGAGCTAAGGGACAGTTATAAACAGAATCATCTTTCACTTTTTTCCTCCTCAGCGTCATCATAGTCATCCTGCTGCCTGTCCTCTAACAATATGGTTAACAAGCCTGAAAAATCAATTCCACACCCCACTCTCAGACTTGGTTTCCTCCACGGCTTGTTTAAATGAGACAGGAGGAGTGTTGGCTCAGGGTAGAGATTAATTTGTGCAAGCTAAATATGCTTAAGATGGGACCCACTGGACCCAGCTGGGTTGGCTCATGGATAGAGCATTGGCCTGTGGACTGAAGAGTTCCAGGTTTGATTCCCGCCAAGGGCACATGCCTGGATTGTGGGCTCGATCCCCACAGGGCGTGCTGGAGGCACCAAATCAATGATTCTCTCTCATCATTGATGTTTCTATCTCTCCCTCTCTGAAATCAATAAAAATATATTTAAATAAATAAATAAATAGATGGGATCCCCGGTGTCCTTGTCCGGGTCACTTCATCTTCTGGGCCTTGGGTTTCTTCTCTGTAAAACGAGGGTAAAGCCCTCCTGAGAGCTGATGAGGCTGCAAGACTTCAAGGAGATAAAGCCCAGAGGCACTTTAAGCAGTGCCTAGCATTTAGGGCATCACACGTTGCTATAACAAACCCATTTCAACAGAGGCCAGAATCACCTGGATCAGTCTGAGCGCTTCTTCCACTCCATGTCTGGGAAGTCCCAGTGGCTCACGGGAGCCACACTTACTCCCAGACACGCCCAGCTTGGCCCCTTGTGATCCCTGCCTCCACTGGTTTTTCTGATTTACCTGTACTCCCTGGACCTCAGACACTGGCTTTTACAACCCTGTGAAGTAAGGGCCCCTGATCAGAATACAAGGTGTTCCCCTCTACAGTAAGAACCACTCCCTGCAGTGAAGTTCACCATCACATTCTCTTGTGAATCTGGAAATGTTCCAGGTAACATTCATAATCATAATGAAGTTATTCATAATCACAAATAACAACTACATCATTGTTTTATGCATCTGCACTCATTGAATCCTCACAGAAACCTGAGCTGGGTGCTATTATCTCCCTTCTCTTCAGATGAGGAAACTGCAACACAGAGAGCTGAAGGGATGTGCAGGAGGCACCAGTGGGAGGGGCTGGCTGCTGGGACTCCAGCCCTTGCTTTGAACTAGCACGCCAGGTACCTGGGTTAGAGGCACTGAGTGGCTTATCAGACACTTAGGGGACTGCAGCCAGGCAGCTCCAGGACAGAAATCCTAGCTCTGCCACTTACCACCTGTGAGAACTGGGCATTTCTTCTTTTCTCTGGGCTGCAGTTGCAGCGTATATACTAATAAAATAGGAATGAGAACTGAACCTGTGACCTAGGGTTGTGAGGAGAATTAACATGTGTGAAATGTTATGACACCTCATACCTCACAAATGCTATATTAAGTATGGGCTAGTTCTTCTCTTTTCTTTTCTTTTTGTTAATCCTCACTTGAGGATATTTTTTCCATTGCTTTTCAGAAAGAGTGCAAAGGGAGGAGGAAGGCAGGGAGTGGGGAGAGGAAGGAAGAGAGAGAGAGAGAAACATTGATGTGAGAGATACTGATTGGTTGCCTCCTACGAGTACCTGGGGCACTCTGACCAGGTATGTGCCTATGCCAGGGAATCAAATCTGAGACCTTTTGGTGCATGAGCCACCCCTTTAACCACTGAGCAGCATCGGCCAGGGATTCACGGTCTTCTAAGAGATGCTTGCGTATCATTCCAACATGGTGGAGAGTAAAGGTGGATTGGTCCCCCTTCATTGAGGAGAAACCTAGAGAACTAGGTGCTGTGAGTGCTAAGGAATGAGATGACTTTCTAAATACAAGCTTCATTCTGATTAAGAACTTTTGTGTGTGTGTGTGTACACATCTAGTTTTATGTAACAAAGCAACTTGTACACTTTTAACGTTTAAAACTGAGCATTATCTTTCCAGTGAAACAAAAAGAAAATTTAAAAATAAACAGAACAAAATTACAATAGAGAAATGTCAATTCCGAATAAGATCCTACAGGTTCTGCTGATTCTCTCATCGAGTGGCAGGGCTCAAGTCATCATTAGGAGAGAATTTTACTTTAAAAGTGTCATCTTAGACTGCAAGGGTGTCCGTTAAACATCACAATTAAACATGCCAAAGGAGAAGCCGTGTTGTCAAAATGCCCACTTAACCCAAACATCTCAAACCCACCCTTTGCTCACCTTTTATAACCCCCTTTTTTTGAAGTTTTTTTTCTTTTTTTAAACAAGAGAAAGTAGACAGATACATGTTGGTAAATGCTAACTGTCCATATTCACATAGAGACAGTGTAATCTCTGAGCCCAATATACGGAGAAAGGAGGAAAAAAGCTAGAATCCTATGAACACAGGGGCCTAGCCACCTCCAGCTCCCAGCAGAGCTAAGGGAGCAGAAGGTTTCTCTTTTTTCCCACAGAGCACGGTGGTGTTGATTCCATTAATTTTTTCTTGAGATAGGAAGGGATAAAAATGAATTTGGAACAGAAAGGGGCAAAGATTCTTTTCCCACTGTATTCTGCTAAGGTACATCCCCCCCAAATAAGGTGAGAACCATGGTGTAAAGGAGAGAAAAGAGGCCTCAAAAACAGGGCGATGGGCACAAGAAGGGGGAAAAGAAAGAAAAAGAAAAAAAAGACTGCAACTTGCTCCCAGGGACTGGAGAAAATTAAAAAAGGTTGGAATCCATCAGTGTTCATTAGTCATCTTCTCCTTCATCTTCCTCTCCTTCCCCCTCATCATCATCTTCATCACCTTCATCCTCATCCCCTTCTTCATCAATATCTTCCAACCCTTCCTCTTCATCATCATCATCTTCTTCTTATCATTCCCCTTCTTCATCATCCATGTCAGGAACCAAGTAGTACTGTAACGGATTTGGCCAAATGTCATCTTTGATGACTTCTCCCAACTCATCTGCACCTGCATCAGAATGGTCAGTGAACCAGGTAAAGAAGCTTTCTGGTTCCTCATGCTGTCTCTTCCTGCTGGCTTTATTCTGTGTTTGACTTGAACGTTTCATCAAATCCTTTCCAGATTTCCATTTGATTTCAGTGGACTTTGAAGATTACCACTCTCATTCAGATTAAACTCTTTGGAGAGAACTTTATTTTCGAAGTAAGGATTTTCATCAAAATAAAAATCTATTCTGGAATCTGATTTAATATCTTCCAATTCTGTCACTTCAACTCCTGTCAAATAATGCAGCGCCTCTTCATCCTCTTCCTCAAGCAGTACAGACACTTGTGGATGGTTGACAAATGTTGTTACCCAAAAATTTGGGATTTTGGTGATCAATTCTGATCTCTTTGAAAAAATGGTTGGCGGAGTTTGTTATATTTCTGTTCTACTTTCAAAATCTCCTCACTGGCTTGTTCATTAAGTCTGTCTATTTCATTTTGTACTTCATCAATATGTTCAATTGCTTCTTGCTGTTCTTTTTCTCCTATTGGCACGTCCTGAGGGGTCAGCTCCTTCTCCGGCTTGGGGGCCGGAGGCACTTTGGGCTTCTTTGCTTGCGATGGGAGCAAAAACTGGCGTTTGTAGGCCATGCCCGGAGGAAAGTCCGAGGACCCGATCGCTGGGAAGTGGCCGGCCTGGAAGGCTCACGGAGACTCAGAACTTTTTTTTTAATCCTCACTCAAGGATATGCTTTTTTATTTTTTTATTTTTAAATATATTTTTATTGATTTTAGAGAGAGAAGAAGAGAAAGGGAGTGGGGGAGAGGGAGAGAGACATGGACTGGTTGCCTCCCGCACATGCCCCCCCAGGAATCAAACCTGCAACCTTTTGGTGTACAGGATGATGCTCCAAGCAACTGAGCCACCCGGCCAGGGACTGATCAAGAATTTAGAAATGGGTCAGTCCCCTCAGCCTCCGCCGCCCCTCTGCCAGCACTCCGGCGCCACTCAGGCCGTCGGTCTCCGAGGGAGGGAGCGAGGCGGCGGGTGGGCGGCTGACGGGACGGCCAGCAGCTCCATGGGGTTGGCGTGAGGCGTCCCGGGTGCTCCGAGGTATCGCCACTGCTGCACGGAGAGGACCCGTCTCCTGTGGATGGGGAGTTCCTGGAGAGCCGCCTCTGAACAGCCGGCAGCAACTTCCCAAGTCCCACCTTCCTTCTCCTTGCGTTGCGTGTTGGAACATCCAGAAACCATGAACGTGAACGTTCGTGATGAAGAGTTTGACTGCCATTTCCTCGACGAGGGCTTCACTGCCAAGGACATCCTGGACCAGAAGATTAATGAGGTCTCCTCGTTGCGGACCTGGGGGGACATTCTGAAGAAACACCTGCAGTGGCTGAAAGCTCTTCCCCAGGTCACCCCCTTCTATGCAGTCAAGTGCAACGACAGAAGGACCATCGTGAAGACCCTGGCCGCCATCGGGACGGGGTTCGATTGTGCCAGCAAGACTGAAATACAGTTGGTGCAGAGTCTTGGGGTGCCTCCAGAGAGGATCATCTATGCAAACCCTTGTAAACAAGTGTCTCAGATTAAATACGCTGCCAATAACGGAGTCCAGATGATGACTTTCGATAGCGAAGTCGAGCTGATGAAAGTTGCCAGGGCACATCCAAAGGCAAAGCTGGTTTTGCGCATTGCCACCGATGACTCCAAAGCAGTCTGTCGACTCAGTGTTAAATTTGGTGCCACACTCAAGATCAGCAGCCTTCTTCTGGAACGGGCCAAGGAGCTAAACATCAATGTCATCAGTGTCAGCTTTCACGTGGGCAGTGGCTGTACTGACCCTGAGACCTTTGTGCAGGCCATCTCGGATGCCCGCTGTGTCTTTGACATGGGGGCTGAGGTTGGTTTCAACATGTACCTGCTGGATATTGGTGGTGGCTTTCCTGGATCTGAGGATGCAAAGCTTAAATTTGAGGAGATCACCAGTGTAATCAACCCAGCCCTGGACAAGTACTTTCCATCAGACTCGGGAGTGACACTCATAGCTGAGCCAGGCAGATACTACGTTGCATCAGCTTTCACGCTTGCGGTTAATATCATTGCCAAAAAACTAGTCTTAAAGGAAAAGACGGGCTCTGATGACGAAGAGGAGTCCAGCGAGAAGATCTTCATGTATTACGTCAACGATGGAGTGTGCGGGTCGTTCAATTGCATCCTCTACGATCACGCGCACGTGACGCCCCTGCTGCAGAAGAGGCCCAAGCCAGATGAGAAGTACTACTCGTCCAGCATCTGGAGGCCGACCTGTGACAGCCTCGATCGCATCGTGGAGCGTTGCGGCTTGCCCGAGATGCACGTGAGCGACTGGATGCTCTTTGAGAACACCGTGGCTGCCGCTTCCACTTTCAATGGGTTCCAGAGGCCGATGATCCACTACGTGATGTCGGGGCCGACATGGCAACTGATGCAGCAAGTCCAGAACCGAGACTTCCCTCCTGAGGTGGAGGAGGACGCCGGCGCCCTGCGCCTGGGAGAGCGGGATGGAGCACCTCCCAGCAGCCTGTGCATCGGCCCACGTGAACGTGTAGGCGCCATTCCTGTAGCTGTTACGCGAGTGTAGCTTGACTTGAGAGATTTGGGGGGACCACTTAACTTAATGATTGCTAGTTTGGAATGTCTTTGTAAGTGGGGGTGGCACAGATGGAACAAGGTGGAAGGCCTAGGTGACGGGGTCACACTTATGTGTTCCTATGGAAACTATATGAATATTTTTTTTATATGGATATTTATTCAATTCCCAAACATGCTACTGCAGAGCACCCCTCAGCTGCCAGGCAAGCATTTGTAGCGTGTGTGTTGGCAGAACCAGCCCAAGGCTTAGTGTTTTGACCTGTTTTAACAATAAAGTACCTTGGAAATTAAAAAAAAAAAAAAAAGAATTTAGAAATGTCTCCACTTTTGATAATGACCATATATTCTTGTTTTATGTTCTGAAAAATTTGCTCTGGAGTTGGAAGGCACAGTGGGATGTGCATCTGAAATGACTACAGCTTGGTATCCAGGGGCTTGAGGAGTGGGCTAGGCAGAAGGACACAGCACTGCTGCTTAGGGCCACCCTAGCTCAGCAGTGCCGCCTCTAACTCCATGGGCCACTTCAAGGTCTCCCTGCAGGCCATGCTGCTGATGGGCCAGGGATCAGGAGCAAAGGGTTGTAACTGCAGCCCAACCTCTGCTCCTCAGCAGAGCCCACAAGCAAAGTCAGAAATCTTTATGTGATGCCTCACTTCATCTCACAGATGACAACTATGTGCTCTGGTTGGACAAGATACAAACAGCTACTGAACAGCACAGGGAAGATTTGAAAGAGAGTTGTCACTTAAAAAAAAGTTCTGGCACTGAGGGAGTTACCAGTGTTTAAAGGTTTTAGCCCAAGGCCAAGCTGAAGTTGTGCTTGTAGAACCAGAAGACAGAGTCAGGGTGATCCTGAAAGTAAAGGGGTAAATTCCACAAAGGAAAGGAGACAGAGAGGGGAGCTCCAAATTCTGTTTATAAACTTTGTCCAAATTTATTGTTGATCTAAGAACCATGTATGCAGCCCAAAAGCTGATTCCAACTAAGCTGATAAAACAGAAATCTCAACACTCTTTGGAGTTTTATAGTAGGATCCAGAGTTTCCACAACATCTTTCAATATCCCAATATCCAGGATATAATCCAAAGTTACTCCAAATACAAAGAAAAATAAATAAGAGAACTTTTCTTTTTCAAAAGAAAAGATAAAAAACAGAGATTGACCTAAAAGTGACCCAGATATTAGAATAGGGAGACAAGATTTCAAAGCAGCCATTACAACTATGCTCAATGGCACAAAGATATATTCATGATAAATAAAAAGACATGAAAATTCAGCAGAAAAATGGAAAATATATAAAGAACCAAATGGGAATTTGAAAACTCTAAACTACATTATCAGAAATTATAAAACTCACTGAATGGGCTTAGCATAATAGAGATGACAAAGGGATCAGTGGATCTGGTCAATGGGAATTACCATCTGAGGAACAGACCTGAGGGACAATCAAAAGATCCAAGAGACACGGAACTGGAAATCCATTCATGTGTGTTGGGTAATTACATGAAAGCACGTTATTATTATCACACATTTTACTGACAAAAAAATAAGAAAGATTCTCAGAGGTTAAGGACCTTAAGTCATGTTCTGTCATGTTCAGTTGGACTAATTTCTGAATTTGAATATTTTATTTTATTTTTTTAATGTTTTTTTTATTGATTTCAGGGAAGGGGAGAGAGAAATATCAGTGGTGAAAGAGAATCACCAATCGGCTGCCTCCTCCATGCCCCCATACTGAGAATTGAGCCCACAACCCAGGCATGTGCCTGACTTAGAATTGAACCATGACCTCCTGGTTCATGGGTCAATACTTAACCACTGAGCAACACCAGCAGGGCTGAATTTGAATGTTTTAAATTAAAATGATAAAAGGGGAAGTTAGAAGCTGATTAACAAGCACTGCTCATATTGAAACATATTTTTCTCCCTACCTCACCCGAGGATATTCTCTCGTTGATTTTTAGAGAGAGTGGATAGGGGTGGGGTTGGAGAGGGAGGGAGTGAGTATGACAAGAATAGTAATTGATCATATAAGTTCATCTAAATCTGCTTTGCTGGAATTTCATAAGGAATCTCCAGATTGACCTTTAGCCACTTTGGGCTAAGAAGCCAAGCCACATAGTTGGCACCAGCATTTGCTTGCAATACCTACTGATTTGGGTGAATTCCTTAGGTTCTCAAGGTTCTTTATAATGTCTTGAAGTTCTTTCCTTTTTTGTCTCCCAGGAAAGCAACCTTTGTTCCTCATCTGGAAAAATTGATGTGAACCATAGAAGTAGGGTAGGTACAAGGCCATTTTTTCAAGGGGCTTTTATCAGCTTCCAAAGTCAATAATTCTTTAGAACTTTCTGGTGACATCTGAGTCTGTGCATGTCTATGTAAAAAACGACATTCTAGCCGTAGCCAGTTTGCTTCAGTGGATAGAGCATCAGCCTACAGACTGAAGGGTCCCGGGTTCAATTCCAGTCAAGGGCACATGCTCAGGTTGTGGGCTCAATTTCCAGCAGGGGGTGTACAGGAGGCAGCTGATCAATGATTCTCTCTCATCATTGATGTTTCTCTCTCTCCCTCTCCCTTCCTCTCTGAAATCAATAAAAATATATATTAAAAAAAACAACCTTGAAAAGGTCACCAGAAGCTGGTGTTTGAAGTTTCTTATGACCTTTTCTTTCTTTCCTTTTAATTCAAACTGGCCTCACCTAGCACCCTAACTCAACCTGCCTTCTTCTCCCTTATAGGACCACGCCCTTAATCATTAAGCCCTCAGGGCAATGAGGTTCTGATCAGCACCAAGTAATCCTAGGAAAAAAGCTTCAGATCTACTGCCCACAGAGGCAGTTTC
This sequence comes from Murina feae, assembly GCA_004026665.1. NCBI lineage: Eukaryota > Metazoa > Chordata > Mammalia > Chiroptera > Vespertilionidae > Murina > Murina feae. The sequence continues at coordinate 26,108 of PVJC01007502.1, forward strand.
TGTCAAACTAGAGATAACATCTAGACTTCAGTTGTTTCAGCTCTAGGCCCAGAAAAGCAGCCAACCCACACCATGGCTGACATCAAGACCAGATACATTGACCAACTACCCCCTGCCCTATCATCTACCAATCAGTAGAGACCCTGATCCTGACCACAACCTTAACTCCCTGAGTCATCATGATTAATGATTTTCCCCCTGTATGACCCATACCCTGGAAGCCATCCAGGAGCCAGGTCTTTAACTATTAGCTAACCTGTCTCTTGGTATAAATAAACCTTTACTTTCTTTGCTGCACACACACAAAAAAAAAAGCATTTAGCTATACCTAGAGGTAGGGGAGGCAGTTGGGGGTGGAGCATCTCATACCTGCAGTGAACATTTTTCCTGCACCAGAGATCACCACAGCCCGACAGTCAGCATCTTGCGCTATCTTGTTGAAGCACTCCACCATCTCGCTGTGGAGGGGCAAGGAGTGAGGAAGGGCTATGTCTGGGGTGGGAAACCCCTACCTTCATGTCCAACTGTCTCCCACACCCCACCCCTAGCCAATCCCTCAGCTTCTGCCTCCTCCTGCAAGCAGGCCTCCAGAATCTGTAGGCCATACCTCCAGAAGGCCTTATTCATGGCATTCCTTTTCTCTGGCCGATTTAGCTGTACATGCAGAATGTGTCTCTGGGCAGCTGTCACCCGCAGGGACTCATAGTTGTGGTGTGGAGCTTCACTGGGGGCTGATCTGGAGGCCTCGTCTTGTGCAGAGGAGCTCATGGGGCGAAGGCTAAGGTTGAGACCCAGGTGGGTGGGGGCTGTCAGTCCTGAGGAGACAAAGGAAGAGCCTTTGATGCCCCATATTGGGCACATAGCACCTTCAAGAGCAGAGGGCACACATCAGTGACACTAAACTGGGGAACATAGGACCCTTAGAGACCTAGGTACAGTTTAAGATTAGGGGTACAGCCCTGGCTGGCTTGGCTCAGTGGATGGAGCATCAGCCTGTGGACTGAAGGGTCCCAGGTTCGATTCTAGTCAAGGGCACATGCCCAGGTTATGGGCTCGATCCCCAGTGTGGGGCTTGCAGGAGGCAGCCGATTGGTGATTCTCTCATTTCTCTCTCCCTCTCCCTTTCTCTCCGAAAACAATAAAAATATATTAAAAAAAAAAAAGGTTAGGGGTGCAATTATCAGCGACCTCAGTCTGAGAACCACGTCAGGCCCTTGGTGGTGGAAGTGACCCCGGATTAGGAACAGTGCGCCCTCAGGACCCGACTGTAAGACACAGGCCTATAGAACTGGGGGATCCTTGCATGGGGCGCACGAATCCGAGTTAAAGGGACCGGACCCTGCTTGGCCGGGGACAGGCCTCCCCGTCATATGACTTCTAGGACCCCAAGGGGTCAAGAGGTGACTCACGCCACAGCGGCAGGTCGCGGAATCTGCGTGAAGCCGCCATCGCCGCCGCCATTGCTACTGAGTAGCTGGAGTAACGCGATAGGAGGAAACCAAAGGGGCGGAAACAAAGGCAGCCATGTTGAGGGAGGGCATCGGGTGCAGCCGGAAGGCGGAGACGCCCCGCCTCCCGCCATCTTTACTAAGGGCACCAGGAAATATTCTGTTCTTTAGAAGGGCCCCTTTGACCCAGTAAGAACCTGGCCTAATGGACATTCCTGCATAAAGTTCATTACAACGGTGTTAAAATTGGAGACAGCTGAAACGTCCAAGGACATAATGGCAGAATAACTGCAGCCCTGATCATTTACTAAAAAGAAAACTTAGCTGGTAGAGTTACCCATTTCAAAATCGGGCCAACATTAAGCTATATATAAACTTTTTAAAAAATATATTTTATTTTTTACAGAGAGGAAGGGAGAGCGATAGAGAGTTAGAAACATCGATGAGAGAGAAACATCCATCAGCTGCCTCCTGCACACTCCCTACTGGGGATGTGCCCACAACCAAGGTACATGCCCTTGACCAGAATCCAACCTGGGACCTTTGAGTCCGCAGGCTGACGCTCCATCCAGAGCCAAACCAGTCAGGGCGCTCTATATATTTTTTAAACTCCCACACCACATCCAGGTCCTTTCTTCCTTTGTACACAGGAACCTGGGGCTGTGGCAGTCATTATTCCATGGTCTCAGCTTCAGAAGTGCTGAAGAGGGATTTTATGTGGATCTGGTCTATGTTCTTAAAATAACTTCCTCAAAATAAACTAAATCTCTGAAAAATCCATGTAACCCAAGAGCACACGTGCTGTAAAAATGCTTGTTAGGGAGATGTTCACCAGGAAGTGCGTGGAGGACTCTGAGAAAATGAAATTGTAGGGAATACCTTGCCTTCTTAAAATGTCAGGCAGGTTTCTAGTGGGAAACAGAACCAGTGACCGTCCATCAACAGATAACTTATCTATGCAAAGGAAACTCTGAAACCACATGCAAATACCAAGATATGAGAGAGAGAAATGTAATGTTGAACATAGCCCAGTTGGTTTGGCTCAGTGGATAGAGGGCTGGCCTGTGGACTGAAGGGTCCCAGGTTTGATTCTGGTCAAGGACACATGCTCAGGTTGAGGGCTCGATCCCCAGTTGGGGGTATGAGGGAGGCAGCCAATCAATGATTCTTCATTGATGTTTCTCTCTACCTCTCTGAAATCAATAAAAAGAATGAACATTTAGTATTAGCAAAAAACTTATAGCATGCTGTATGTGCACACAATATATATGTGAAGTATCTGTAGGAGACTAAAAAACAAGGAATAACTGGCTGGCTAATTTACTTTTTTACTTAAATCTTAACAGTGTGGTCAGTCAGTGTGGCTCAGGGGTTGAGCATCAGCCCATGAACCAAGTCAGTCTGATTCTCCATCAGGATATGGGTACGTCTGGGGAGGAAGCTCAATCCCCAGTGGGGGTGTACAGGAAGCAGCAGATCTGATTTTAGAGTGGAAGGGAGGAGAGACAGAAACATCAATGTGGGACACATTGACTGGTTCCCTCCCCAACTCACCTGGTCCAAGGCTGGGATTGAGCCTACACCAAGGTATGTGCCCTTGACCTTGGACCAACACTCTATCCACTGACCCAAAATGGCTAAGGTCATCCATGTTTCTATCTATCCTCTTCCTTCCTCTCTCTAAAATCAATAAAAGTATACTTTCAAACAAAAAATAAATCATAGATTTGTTTGTGGTTGCAAGGTGGACTAGTTTCTCCTTGTTCTATTTTGAAATAGTCCCATATGAAGCAATTTCATCTGACAAATGCCATGTTTTCAGAAATGTAAATCTGAATTTCAAAACTTCACAGTAAAATTTGAAAGTGGGTCTTTTTCAAGAGTACATGCATAACAAAGTGCTGTATTTTTTACTTGCTCCTCTACAGGCTGCCTCTTACATCATGAGCCTTAAAGCAGGCTCCTTCCGGGTTGCCACGCCTTACCCCCCCCCACCCCCGACCGCCCCAAGTTCCCATTTACAACTGAGGAATATCTATCACATTGCAATTGTATATATAGATCTTTTAATCTAGCAACTCCACTGCTAGCAATGTACTTCTACAATACCAAGGAAATCGCTAACATTATTTGTATTAAGATATTCAGCATATCCAGTTTCCAAGGAAAAGTTGGAAATTATCTTTGGGACCAAGTAAATTCTAATGCAACAACACAAGATACCACGCAGGGGTAAAAATAAGTTGCTCTGTATGTGATTATGATACACAACACTGTACAACACAAATAATTTTATTAAAAACAAGTAGTGATTGCCAGAGGAAAGGGAGGGCAGGGACTGGGTGGAGGTGGTCCAAATGGGGGTAGAGGAGGAATGGGGACATCAGTGATAGTACCAATAAGCAGTCCAAGTTCCTTACTAGGAGTAAAAAAACCCCAATGATCCTGGCCAGTGTAGGCCAGTGGTTAGTGTTGGCCCACACATGGAAGAGTCATGGGTTTAATTCTTGGTCAAGAGCACACACCTGGGTTGCAGGTTCCATTCTTGCCCAGGTTGAAGCAGGTGGTGGAGGCAATCAATGTCTCTTTCACACTGATATTTCTCTATCCCCCTCACTTCAACTCAAAAATCAGTGGAAAAAAATGTCCTCAGTGAGGGAAAAAGGGGGACATATTTAATACTTTCAACAATAAAGATTTATTTAAAAAAAATAACAAACGTTGCCCAGCTGGTGTGGCTTAGTGTCCACCTATGAAACAGGAGGTCTTGGGTCAGGGCACATGCCTGGGTTGCAGGCAGCAGCCAACTGATGATTCTCATCAATGTTTCAATCTCTCACTCCCTCTCTGAAAATCAATAAAAACATTAAAAAATACCCCACAAATGTCCAGATGGAACTCCAGAACATGCTCCCCCTACCCAGTTCCTTGTTTTGCATACCTCTTATTCTGCAGTTCAACTGCAGGGGTCATTGCCCAATGTGACATGGAGAAAAAATATCACCAAAAATGATAAAGGGACTAGGGAGAAGACTTCCACTTTTACCTTCCAGAGGTTTATTTTCCAACCTTATAAAAAAAGCAGGTGTTAACCTGGCCTGTGTGTCAGCCCACGCACAGAAAGGTTGCAGGTTTGATCCCAGGCTCTGGTTGGGGGGCATGTAGGAGGCAACCAATCAATGTCTCTCACCTCACATCAATGTTTCTTTCCCCCCTCTCTAAAAACACCAATGAAAAAAATATCCTCAGCTGACGATTAACAAAAAAAGGCAGGTGTTTATTCACACAATTTCCCTTTAAGTCCTCCCCCCTCCCCCAGCAACATCATATACCGCATTTTTTCTTGTATAAGACACTCCCATGTATGACACCCCCCCACTTCTCCAACCCAAAATTAAAAAATCAGTATTTTAAACATTTTGCTGGTTTTCTTCTTTTTTTGGCATCTTAAGGAGTTGTAATTCGTTTTCTCCACTGACTGATCGTACACTCAGTGGGAGGAGGACCAAATTGTCTCTCTGCAGCTCTACTTCCATGCTCTTTTGCATAACTGATTATATTCAGTTTGAATTTTATTTTATTTTTTATTTATCTATTTTTTTGACATCTTCACGGGCTCAGAATACTCGGGTCCCTGTTGCATCTACACACCCTCCACCTCCAATTATGGCACCAGCTGACCAGTAACAGTAAGGCTGTGAATGGAGGAAGCCTGTTTGAGAAGGTACGGGCAGTTACACATCCCACGGCTCCCCCCTGCCCTCCTTGACTTCTGTGTATAAGACACCCCTCAATTTTCAGTCTAACAATTTAAAAAAAAAAGTGTCTTATACATGGGAGGTGTGCAGGAGGCAGCTTATCGATGTTTCTCTCATTGATGTTTCTAATTCTCTCTCTCTTCCTCTCTGTAAAAAAATCAATAAAAAATATTTTTAAAAAGACTCCTTAATAGCTAGTATTTTTACTGGTCTATAGCCCTGGCTCACCCTGCTCCTCCCAGGGCTGGGCCTGCAGCTGTGTCCTGGCCTGCCTTCCCCTCTTCAGAAGACCAAGTGGGAGGGAAGCAGACACAACCCTGAGTCCCAGAAAGCACTGTTAATTTTCCAAACAATTTTATTGAAATGTGCCAAGAGTACATAGGCAGCACGAATGTATGAACAGGGGGGGGGGGGGGAATCACATGTACAATAATTTCTTAAAAGTGAAGGTTAATCTTGGGAGATATCAATTCCCTTCCCCTCCCCTTCCATCGTTTCGATTATGGTTAAGCATCTAACCTAGCATTAAAAAAAAAAAAAGAGAGCGAAAAAAGGAATATAGGAACTTTTGCGAACAAAACAAAAAAAAAACCAAACAAAAAAAAAAACAACCCCCAAAAACAAAAAACAAAGGAAAGAAATTATTTCCTGCTCAGATAGGACTCTTCCTCGGCACCTAATTACGAGGCGTGCTGAGCAGTGGAGAAACACAATTTCAGGGTATAAGGGTACGGACCATCTGCAAAGAAGAAAAGAGGTCTGGCTGAGCCCATCTCTGTAGACACCCCCTCCCCCAAGCATTCCCCCACCCTACAATTCTCCTCAACTACACATCTTTTCTGCAGTTCAATTGTGAGGCCTAATGGTCACTGCCCAATGTGAGTCTTGAAAACAAACAAAAAACACAAGGCATTTCTCCTTCCCTTCCTTCACTACCATGGAGAATCCCATTCCTAGCTCTGTTGCTGCTCAGAGCAATAGGCCTGCCCCCAGGAACCGGGTGGGCAAATTTTACCTGCTGGCTAATATAGCCCCTTTCCTGGATACTAGCTTAGCCAGCCTCTGTGACTGACATGGCTGGGCATTACTGATAGCTTCTGATGCAGAGAATGCCAGCTACCTAAAGAACAAGCCTGAGCAACTCTCAGCTGCCAGAGTGGGAAAACAACACGCAGCTAGACTGGCTCTTCCACAGGGAACACCAGGTTGTTCTCCTGGATATCAGGTCCCACTCATCTGTGTCAATGACAATGTGGAAATTTCTGGGGCTCTATGGTGATAGCAGGGAGGACAGCTCTGACCTGAAGCCAGCCAGCCCATTAGGCCATAAGGGGGATGACTGCAGGATACAGATACTCACTTGGGTTTTTCATCTGGTAATGGTTCAGGAAGCCCAAAGTCTCCAGGGCATCACTCTTGGATTCCCATTCCAGCAGCCCAGAGGAGCTGCGTTCACCTGATCAGAAAGCAAAGGTTTTAGACCAACCCAAGCACAAACTAGGGAGCTGCTCATCTACCACAGAATGAAGGAGAAGACAAGGCAGTTTACTCACTTTTGCCTGAGAATACTTTCACAGAAGATGGCCGCTTCACTCCCAACTCATCACAAATCTGCAAGACAAAGAATAGAAGCAGATGCCTTAGCTGGTTTGGCTCAATGGTAGAACATGTGGTATGAGGACCAAAGGGTCCCAGGTTCAATTCCAGTCAAGGGCACATGCCTGGGTTGTGGGCTTGATCCCTAGTAGGGGCCATGCAGGAGGCAGCCGAACAGTGATTCTCTCATCACTGATCTCTCTCTCTCTCTCTCTCTCTCTCTCTCTCTCTCTCTCTCTCTCTCTCCGAACAGTGATTCTCTCATCACTGATCTCTCTCTCTCTCTCTCTCTCTCTCTCTCTCTCCCTCCCTCCCTCCCTCCCTCCCTCCCTCCCTCTTTGATATCAATAAAAATATATGTAAGAAAACAAAAACAGAAAATAGATGCAGAAACACAAGGAATGCCACATGGCAGAATTAAGCAGACCCTGTCCTGCATGACCCAGTGCTTGACATTTTTCTGGAGATGAGTTTCTAAGCTTTTATCACACACTCTAGTCCCGTGATTCCCCCCCACCCCGCCCCCATCCCCAAATTTTCATCTTCAGCTGCTATATGAGGGAGTTGGCACTAGGCAAATATTTGATTAACTGAATTCAAAGACCAAAGTCCAATTCTGCCAGTCAGCCTTCCTGTCCTAGTTCCCTCTGACTTAGCCCTTAACAGGCCCCTCCCTTCAGATGTTATCTAGGCACCTAAGGGCCTGCCTGACAAAGGGGATGTTTTGAGATTGAACTCTGATCACAACTCCAACACACACAGATACTTGCAAAGGTATAGCCAACCTAGCTTGCCAAAAATGTTAAGAGCCTAGCAAACTTCTCTGTTGCTAGATGTTTGGTGCTGTCCTCAGCACCCAACCCTCATCCTGGCAGAGTAGGAAAACAAAAGGTTTTTGTTGAAAGACTAAAATGAATGGCCCACTCAGATGGCTGTAGTGAGGGACCAACTCCATCGCACTCACCTCAAAGAAGTTCTCCTCCGTCACCTCCAGAGGGGCATTGAAGAAGTGCAGCACATTGCTAGGGTGCTGGATGCGGTTCTTGGCTGCCTGCTCCGGAGTGGAGAATCGATTGTTCCTTGATTCACTGAAGTCTTTGTAACTGGAGGACCCGTCTTCCAGCCCATATGACTGACCAGGCATGATGGCTGGCTGCTTAGAGACACTAGGGGGAAAGGGGAGCTCTTTGTCAAACCTAATGTCTCCCAAGCCTTCCACTGTGACCTTGTTCCTGTCTGAGCAAGTGCTGTGTGCCTCAGGAGGGCACTGTGCCACAGCTGAGGTGAAGCGCACTTCTCCTCACTGCTTCAGAGAAGCATCTGGAAAAGCACCTGCCCCACCTCACTCCTGCCTGAATAAGCACCTTTGTCTCACTGTGCTCCACTGCTGCTCCCTGTGCAGTGGGTGCTCCATTTTCCTTCCTTTTTCTCCCCAGGCCCTTGCCAAAGTATCCTATCCCAAGGAATTTGGGCACCTACCAAACTTTCAGCTTCTGTCCAAACATGAAGTTGTTGTTGAGGTGAGTAATGGCCCGGTCCACAGCATAGCCATCAGCCATCTCCACCATGGCAGCCCCCGGCTTGCTTTTCATGAATTTCACCTTGGGGAGAGCAGCCACGGTCATCACCACTGCCCAGCAACCAGGGACCTCTCTCCTGCCCCTTCCAAATTAGTTAGAAGTAACTCTTGCTTCCACATCCTGACTTACAAATGGGAATCAAGAGAAACAGAAAAGCATGGGTGGTCCACAGCAAGTGCTCAGCCCAAGGCAGGCAGCAGAGTCTAGGCAGGAAAGGACATGACCCATAAGTGGATCACTTAATAAAACACAACAGAAAACAGAAGGCATAGTAAAAAAAATCAAAGCAGCTTTTCTCATAAATGTTTGTCTGTTAATAAATAGACATATTTATCTAGATACTGGGTCCTGATGTAAAATATTTCCTTATGTGTATTACAGTAAACAAAAAACACTGAAAAACAGTAGTGTCAGCTCTGAAGCCAGGCTCTAACTTGAGTCCTGCTTCCACAAAAAGGCCTCTTAACCTAGGCAAGTTATTCATGTTCCTTGTCTTCATTTCCCCCACTTACCTCATTGAAGATGCCTGTGAAGTTAAACAAGTTACAACACGTAAAGCACTTTTAAAAGTGCCTAGTATAGGAAAAATTTAACACATGAACTGCTCCTGTTTTTAATGGGCCAAGAGAGGCTACAAACTCAAAAAGCTTCAGATTCAGATGGGTTTGACAGAAGCAATAAACTATCTGATCTGGGACAGTCACCTATCAGTCTCAGTTAACTATCCCACAGGCAGAAGACTCAGTGTTGGCAGATTATCTGGAGAAAACCCTCATATAATGGGTAGCCCTGGCCAGGCAGCTCAGCTGGTTAGAGCTTCATCTAGATACCCTCAGAGTGCAGGTTTGATCTCCAGGCAGGGCACATGTAAGAATCAACCAATGAATGCATAAAGAAGTGGAACAACAAATCGATGTGTCCCCCCTCCACCCCAAACCAGTAAATTTTAAAAAGTTCAAAAAAATAACCACAATGGATAAACTTCACATATCATAATATTCAAGTAATGATAAGTATTAGCACTTTTGGTTGTTAGTCCCAGTCTTTACACTGAAATTTCAGAAACAGACAAAATATCCATCCATACAGTGAGGACTGAACAAACCCTGTCGTAGCAGATCACCCAATTAAGCCAGTTACCCTCTCTGGGTCAGCTTGCTCTTACCCAAGCGAGCTCTGGCTCTTTTTCCCTCTTCACTGACTGGCAAACCATGAGCCTCAAGGCCTCCCTGGGACCTAACAGGTCTACAAGGAAAGCAGTGGACTTTGCACAAACTCACCTTCTCCACATTGCCGTACAAGCAGAAGACATTGAAGACTCGGTCACAATTCATCTTAGACTGATCCAAGCCATAGACCATGAGCACAGGGCTTTCGGCGTGAGGGCCGTACTCAGGTGGTGGGGGAGGGGGTGGGGGGTGCCCATATTGGGGACCGTAGCGACTTGGGCCCCGACGGTGACCCCCCACTGGTGGGCCCATCCTTCTCCCTTCGTAGTGAGGTGGGGGGGGACCGTAGCCCTCATCATGGTAATGGCTGTGGTACCCACCGTGGGGCCCTCCTGGGGGATGGGAAGGAAAGAGAGGGAGGGCGGGTGAGAATTTGCGTGGCGGGCGTCGGGCAGGGGCACATGAGCCACGGGAGTCCACGGAGGGGAACCCCCTGCCCTCACCATATTCTGCGGGGTGATCTCCCAGGAGAGGGGGCTGCCTCTGGCGTTTGTTAGGGTTGCTGCCAGGGTCACCTGTGGACAGAGAAATCAGTTAGAGCCTAGTTCAATAAGAGGGGTGGCTCTTTCCCTTCTGACTAAAGGCTAAGCTCCAAATCCCTGAGCTCCTACAAGCCTGGCTACAAACCCTCCATATCTCACCAGGGATGCTGGAGCCTCCCTCCTTTGCCCTGGTTGAGGGTGGGCATTAAGCCCAAGGCTGGAACCCACTTTGCCTCCTTAGCCCATACCAACTAGGCTTTCCTTTCTCTTTGAAGGATGAGGCCAGGTTCTGGGCACTCTGGCATCTGCTCTGGTTCTGGTGGGAAAAATACCAGTTCTTGGGTCCTCTGGGGAACTTGCAGCTACTATGGAAGCTAATAGGTCATGGGGCCAAGAAGGGCTTTCTAAAATAACTCCCAATGAAGGGAGAAGAACAGGAAAATAACCCAGGAAGGGCAGAAAGAAGATACCAACCCTAAAATGCCACGATTCTAGGAACTCTAGACCCACTCTCTAGGCCCCTTCTTTCTTAATGCCGGTCTGTCACCCTCCCACCTAGTCATGTACAACCAGAGGAGGGACTGGAGGAAAGGACAAGCAGCAAGTCAGAATCAATTCATATGAGCAATCGTGTACAAGGCATCAACATTCTCAGACCAGACAATGGCGCAGACCCATCCCTGAGCCCAGATGTAGTTCATTAATTGCTACCATTAATTTAGTGCTTGAGTGGCAGACTCAAGCACTACTGTGCTAAGGCACTTTACAGACATCACAGCTTCTTAAATTCCTCACAACAACCCTATGAGGTAGGTTCTATTTTAATCCCATTTTACAGGTAAGAATTAACTTTGAACTGAGCAGCAGTTAAGACATTTTGGCCCAAGGTCACAAAGCAAGTTAGTGGCTGAGCCGGGATTTGAACCCAGACCTGGCTGACTCCAAAACCCAGGGCTCAAGACCACTGCCCTTTTCTGCCACCCGGCCTTCATTTTGTTTTTAACAAACAGTCATTACAAAGATGGAATAGGACTACTTACAGCAGAAGTACAGAGTACAATGTCCATTTGTCACAAAAAACAAATCTGTATTTTCTCTTACCATTGGACGCTTCAACAGTGAGTTAGCACAGTTCTGAAAGATGGCGTCCCATCAAACATACACTGCGACCCTGCATCACATGGTTTTACAGTCATAAATACAAGTTACAGTATACATCCGCTACAACTTTTTTAAAGAATTGTTTTAACAGTCAATGTTTTGATTAAATCAAAGTGGCTCACAGATGTTCTGTCCTCAGAAGATATCAGAAAGTGGAAAATAAAGGTGTATGAAGTGGGTAGTGTCCCTCCGTGTTGTCACCTCCTCACATTGTGTGCTGCAGTGCGGTGCTTCTGGCTGTGTAGCGCTCCATGTGCGTGTCTCCTGGTTATGAAGTGTGCCAATGGCCCCACTATGCCCGAACTTTTGGCCTTGGGAGCACGCCCGATTACCCATCAGCAGGTAACTGTGTACCTCTGAGCTGTTTGGCTGTCTGTTTTTAGGTCTGTTTTGCTTTTTTTATTTTTTTTGTTGTTGTGGTTAAATTTTTTTTTTTTGGTTTCTGATCTCCAGTTGGTGCAGATTATGTTGGCAGCTGTTGACTGCAGAAAAAAAAAATCGAAACAAAAAAAGAAGGCCCTCCCCAAACCAAAGGACTTAAAAAACAAAACAAAACCCGTATGGCGAGGAATGGAGAGAGGATCCTATTGTCTTGGAGGCCCATGGAATCAATCTACTTCAGTCTGTGAAACGTTCTCCGAAAAGAGCGCCGTTGGCTGGCTGAGAGCTCTGTTCTCTGTGTTTCCTACTTCTGTGTACATTCTCGGGTTCGAGTTTGCTTGGATTTTGGCCTTTTAATGTTTAATAAAAAAGCAGTGTCTGCTGCCATGTTGCGTCTCTTTCTCTGTCTCTGTCTGCCTCTGTGCTTGTAGTTGTTCCTTGGAGCGCGGTGTGGTGTTCTTGATGTAGTGAGCTCAAGTCTGCGGCTGTTTCTGGGGACGTGGTGGAGGCTGCATGTTGTTTTCTCCAGGAAGAGCTAGTGGTTTCTACCCTGTGTGTTGGTGAGCAATGTGCAGAGGCAGAGCCGCTGAAGTATGGTTCCCGAGGGGATGGCGAAGCACCGCCCTCACTCCAGGTTACCTCATCAGCTCTCGTTTTTGACCCCCAGCCTTGGGACAGCCAAAACTGAGAGGCATCAAAACCAATGCACAGCCAGCCCCTGCCACTAGCCCCTGCCGGTCTGCACATCTTCTACTTATGTTCCTTGGAGAAGAAATGGTTGGTTGCCATGTTTCTGTTAGCAGTCATGTAATGCCATTGCCTGCTCTGGTACATTGGTACAATTGGTCACCAATTTGTCTCTGACCTCTGGAGGGAGCAGCCAGGCCCACAGCACCCATTGTGAAGGTCCTGGGGAAACGTCTAGCCCACGCCACCCACTGCTTCCCAGCTTCAATGATGAGCAAGACAGGCCTGGCTAGAAATGAGGGCGCCTGGCCTCCCAGGGCCTGTGAGATGTCAGCAACCAGCCTCCTCCCTCAGCCCATGGCCTAGTCCAATGTATCAGACCAAGACAGACACAGAGATGGACGGTCTTGTTGAGGCGGTGCGGCTGCTTTTCAAAGGCAATCCTCCATCTCTCCCTCCTATTCAAGGCAAACCATTCTTGACATATTCTAAGAAGGGGATGTCCATTTGGGCACCCTGCAGAGAAGTTGAGGCCCCTCTACAAGTAAGGTAAGGCATACCCACTCTGCTTCAATCCAGGGCCTCACCTCTACAAGGTCAACTTGCTCAAAGGCTCTGCTGCAAGGGCCCAGGAGCCTTCATCACCGCCCCCCTCCCACCCCAAATCTGCCATCCCCTCTCCCTCCACGCCAAGAAGACCCTCTCAATAATGGAGAGCAAGGACCATTCCTGACCCAGTGAGAATGAAGTCAGCGACTCTAAGTAAGCTTCTAGAAGGGAAACAGCAGAATCCACTTGGGAGCTGCTACTGGTTTCTAAAGCCACCGCCATGCCCAGTGAGGCTCTGTTCCCCACCCAATCCAAGCCTCTACCTGATTCTGCACCCTCAGCTCCATCAAAGGGCCCCAAGTAGCAGCTAGAATTCAGAGAGCCCTCATTCACCCTCTCCCACTAAAGCCCTCCCCTGTCCACAGGGAGCCCAATGGCATTACATAACCCTGAACCCAGATCTATGAAGTGCACTAGTCAAATGAAGGCAAGGGGGTGTGTTTAGAACAAAGTGGCCATCAGGATTACCTTGTCCACTGAGGTTGGGATTTGTATAGTCCCAAGTATCTTGATCATTCTTGAACACATTCAAGCGTGTAGGCTGTAGGGACAAGAAAAAGCTTAATATCAGCCAGGCCCCAGCTCACCTGGAAGCTGACAAGCAGCAGTCACTTCCTAGACTTACCTTCGCATATTCGATCTTCAGAGTGCAACAGCCAGAGTATATATCAGCCCCATTGAGTGAGGCTTTGGCCCGCTGGGCACTCTGCACAGAATCAAATGTATGTTAAATTAAGGAAAGCCCCATCACAGCTCTTTGGAGGGCTTCAAGCTGTCCCAGAGATGGAGGACGACAAGGTAGCACCCAGACTGCTACATGGGTGTTCTAGGGTCTGTTCACAGCCAGAGCCACTTGCATGGAAATGGGCTGGCATGCTACCGAGCGAGTAGTCACTGGCGACAGTCTTCACGATCTGCACAGCCACCAGCCCAGAGGTGGCAACAACCTCCTGTCACCACTCCAGGCCAAGTTATCTTCTCCTTTAGCAGAATCTCTCCCTTGTGCTTTGACTAAGCCTGAACAATCTCTGAAAAATACCAACCAGATTATGTTCCTGCTCTGAAAGTCCATCAGTGGCTTCCTACTGCATCCTGACCCAAGCTTCATCACTACTGAAAATGCCCTAAATTCTAATGCCCAGAGAGAACCCCTCCACTGGATTGGCTACTCTTCAGCTGTCGGGTCATTTGCTTTCTCCAACACTAAGCTTCTGACAACCTGAGGATCTTTTTTTTTTTTTAATCCTCATTTAAGGATGTGTGTTAATATTTATTAAACTGGGGTCCTAACTGGTTTGGCTCAGTGGATAGAGCGTCGGCCTGCGGACTGAAGGGTCCCAGGTTCGATTCCGGTCAAGGGCATGTACCTTGGTTGCAGGCACATCCCTAGTAGGAGGTATGCAGGAGGCAACTTATCAATGTTTCTCATTTATGTTTCTAACTGTATCCCTCTCCCTTCCTCTCTGTAAAAAATCAAATATTTTTTTTAATTAATTAGGGTGACATTGGTCAACGTGATCATAGATTTCAGGTATGTGTTTCTGTATTACAAATCTGTATACTAACTACATCATGGGCCCACAACTCAAAGTCAAAATCTTCTGTCACCTTATATTAGGGTCCCCTTCTTCCTCCTCCTCCTTGTTTCTAATTTTTTTTTTTTTTTGGGGGGGGTGTAGAGGAGATTGGAGGGTAAGAGGGCAGAGGAACGTCAATGTGATAAGCATCATTTAGCTGCTTTCCATTCATGCCCTCACTGGGGATGTGACTCACAACCTAGGCAGGTGCCCTGACTGGGAATCAAATCAATAACACTCCAACCCACTGAGCCATCAGGGTAGGGCCCACCTAAGGATCTTTGATAAAGCTAGTACTTCCACCTTGAATTAAATACCAGTTCCTTCTTCTTCATGGAAATAAAATACCACCTCCTCAGAGAACTTTCCACATCCCCTTGTATCTCACAGCACTTTACATTCTGCACTTTTATACATCTGATTATTTATTGACATCTGATTATTTGACAGGCCCTCCCATCAGACTGCAGGCTTTATGAAAACATCTGACACATGGCAGGCATTCAGTAGATACACACTGGTTAAAGGATGGCACCCTGCCCAGCTCTAAGCCTTCAACCCAAGAAACACCTATTCCCTAGCAAAGGATATTCCACCATGGCTTGGACTCCATTCTTCCGGAAGATGACAATTCTCTGGACAGGGCCACAAGGGTTACAAATAGTGTAAAGAACGTCCTGCAAAAGCAAAGATGAGCAAAATGAAGGGGCACTGGCAGGTTAGTCTGGCTTGGGGACAGAGAGAAAAGGAAGAAGGGAGATCTCACAGGGGAGCATAAAGGAATGAACGTCCACTAGCACGCACCGTGGTAATGGAATAGATGGGGTTCAGAATGGTAAAGAGAAGCACACTGTTGACACTTCGGGAGTCATCAGAGTCTCCTGGGCGGGAAATCTTCTGGCTGGTGGAGTAATTTACAAAGGCTGGGTGACCAGCAATGTAGATTTGGTTGTCGGCCGCATAGTTTACAGCGTTGCAAGCCCCCAACACATCTTCAAACTCCACCAACGCTTGTCTCTTTTTAGGCATTACCACCACATAGCTGGTAAGAGAAAACACAGGTTTCAAATTCTCAGGATGAGATAAGAACAAGAGAATGACGTTCAAATTCCTGTGAACTGACTCCTCCCTGGCCTCCAAACTCCTGTGCACCGCCATGGTTTCCTGACTAGAACACCTCTTGTCGGAAGTGGCAGGACAGACAAAAGAGGTGTAACTTTGGCATTACCTCCTCTGGGAAGCTTTCCTTCCTGACCCCTCCTCACCTGACTCAGTCAAGTAGCTCCCCAAGACTCCTGAGCTTCCCCCATCATAGTGCTGATCACTGTGTGGGCAACTATCTAAGAGGAGTCCAGGACAGTTTTGTTCAATACTCTATTCCCACATTTACTGAGCATGTACCACATACTCAATAATAAATACTTGCTGAATAAGAAAATGCTAATTAGAAGCTACAAAATAGAGAAAGGAAAAGGGCACGGAACTTGTCATAACCTGACCCAAAGCACAAGGGCCAACCAAAGAACAGAGGAGCCCCAGGACCTAGCCAAGGGACCATGGACCAAACTGACCAAGTCACTTCCAAGTCACACACAGGACACGAAAGAGTTGACTTCTCTGTACACTCAACCCCCGGCCTCTGAGTGGAGTACCTGATGGGTCCAAACTCCTGCAAGGCCTCCACAAGGTCAGCTTCCACCACACCGTCAATCAGGCCCCTGATGTGGACAACTGGAGAGGCAGGGGTTTTGTGTGGGTCATCGTAGTTCTCCTGAGAAAAGGAGCAAAAGCAAGATTTATTTCCTGTCATACAAGATAGTGGCTCACTAGCTTCTGCATTATTGAGGATTCAGTCAAATAAGACAGTGGAGTGTCACCCAGGAAAGACACACAGGTCAGACAAGGGACAGCAATTTAAACCAGTCACCCCAAAAGGATCCTGGGCCAGCAGAGCAAAGGCCCTCAGTGCACGGCCACTTATCTAAAGCCTCTTGCTGTAGCTTCTGAGGAAAGCAGAATGAAGGACCAAGCAGATCGCTTATCTTATTTACATTCCTTCCAGAACCTGTCTCTTTCCCCTGGTCAAAAAAAATGGGGGAAGGAGTGGCTTGGAAAGTGGACACCACTGGCAGGAAAGGCTCGCACAATTCTCTGTTGCCGTCTGGATAGGCAATCGCTGCCATCTGCACAACTTCTTCGCCTTGTCCTCACTAGAGCAAACTACAACCATCGTCCAGCCAAGCATCACTGTTCCCACCTTCATCCCCAGGACCATTCAGGATAAAAGAGCATGTGCCTCAGAACCTGCGGCAGCCAGGCAAGTCTTGACTACATTTAGCTTTAATCACTTTCCCACCAAAATCTGCACTGGGAAATACGACCTATTCCAGACTATAGAAAAAGAGTAATGTCTTTGAGAAAGAAACTTCCACAGACAGAAGCCTTTGAGAACCAGGCAGAACTGGTTTCTATTTCAGGAATGAACCAAACAGGAGGCACATAGGTGTCTGATGGTTACAGGTTCAGTGGTTTGGAGTTCCACAATCCTAAATTCTAAACCCAGTCCCTTCCCTCACTGGTTATATGAATTTACCTCATCTGTGCAAGTCAAAAATAGTAAAAGCATCCACCTCATAAAGAAGTGTTAAAAATTCAATTGAAATACCTTTAAAATGTGTGGAACAAGGTCTGGCACAGATTAAAATGCTAATAAATCATAGTACAGATGGCAGCTGAGTCCTGAGAAAACCTGCAAATGGCTGGCTGGGAGAGGACTTTATGAACTTGGAGGGAGGAAGGAATGGGCTCTAAGCCAGAGGAACAACTGGTGGTCTATTCGGAGGAGACTAAAGAGGCTGAATCCTTTCTAAAATGCCCCACTGCAGGAAACATTTTGGTTCATCAACCCCTCTGCGCATGCAGTTAACCCCTGCAAATTATTAGCAAACTCGTGATGGCTCCAAAACTTGGCTCAACTCCCGAAAGGCTAAGAAGACCTTTCACAAAGTCTTTCTTCCGGTTTTCAGTGCCCACAAAATAGGGGACATAATCTGTTCTAGGGGGAATTGTCCTCAAATAGACTTCCGCTTCAAGACAAACCACAGAGCTATAAAGATTAAATAGTGACCGGACATAGTTCCTCTCCGGCGCGGACTAGGCCACCGCCCACCCGTTCCCGCTCACACAGTGGCCCCCCCCTACCTCCAACAGCCCACGAGGCCAATGCGGGAGAAGTGCGCCTGCGCATCGGGACAGGGAAGAAAATGAGGAAAAAGGCGTCCAGCCGCGTGCCCGCCCCAACCCACACCAGCCCGCGGCGCCTGCGCACTGCACCACCCGCAGCGCAAGCTCCCCTCTCTAAATAGCGCCCACACGCAAGCGCCTGTCCTCGCGCAAACCCCGCCGTTTGCCCAACGCCTGCTCCTCCCCCACTCCGTCAACGGCGCGAGGGCAGGGGCGCGTGCGCAGAAGCCCCCCTTCCCAAGAAATGCCCTCAAAGTGAGAAATTTTCCCTCCCTCCCAGGCCACACCCGAGATTAGAGCCTTAGCCTCACCCCGCCGCCGCCGCCCGCCGCCCCGGCTCCTCCACCACCGCCGCCACCGCCTCCGTGCTGGTCGCCGGCGTTGTCAGTCTTGAGCCGCTTCGGGGCCCGGCCGCCCTCACTGCCGCCGCCGTAATAACGGCCTCCGCCGCCTCCGCCGCCCGCCGCCGCCATCTTCACCATCGCTCCCGGTCGCCTCCGCTGCTCCTCCGGCTGCTGCCTCTGCTCCAGCCGCCGACGCCGCTTCTCCGCCCGGGGCAGCAGCCTCCGCGACATGGCGGCGCAGAACCCGCCTCCCCCCGCCTCTCATTGGGGGAGGGACACGCCCGTCACCCGCCTCCCCCACCCGATAGGGGGAGCCACTGTTCCCCCTGCGGGGGGAGGAAGCCTCCGCATACCTTGAGCCCCCATTGGACAAAGCCTACTCCTTTCTGCAGGAGGGCCCGCCCTCATTTGTTTGGGACACTCGTTATAGGCGAGCGTTTTCTGCCAGTCTTTCCACTGACCGGCTGCTCCAATTTGATAGGTCAGAATTCTGGCGCCGCTTCCTCACGCTCCTGAAAAACCCCACCTCCTTCCCACTTTCATTGGCCTTTTGCTAATCCATCAAACCGGAAGCCCTTAGTCTTCCAGTCACAACGACTACCTTCCCGCGCCACTCGGCAAAGACAAGGAAGTCCCTCCCTTTTGCCTCTCTCCAGTGGTTACTGCAGATGCCCATCTTCGGTGTCTCCCTCACTAGGCGGTAGGACGATTGGTGGTCTCCCATTGGGTGAAAAAAGAGAGCCACCCGGTAGGCGCTCTTAGGCACAGTCGAGAAAATGATCGGAAATGCGAACGCATGCGCGAATGCGCTTTTCGGGCGCCTCCGGAGAAGAGGCGACCTGGAAAGGAGCGAAGGCTTGGAGTACCCAGAGTACCAGAGTGGCTGCTGCGTGCCACGCCGGAAGGCCAGCCCAGACCGAGGGGCAACTGCCAATGCAGTTCTGTCCCCGTCACTGTTCCTGTTCCTGTCCGCCTTAAGCCTTCACAATGCCGGGAGGATTTTTTCAACTCAAATTTGTCCCTTTCTGGCAGTGTGAAACCTTTCGGACCCTGTCCAGTTCGCTGGCGTCATTTCTAAGTTCAACGACAGGGACTCCTTTCAGTTTGGAAGCACCGGCCGTGCAGCTGGAACACTGCCCTTCCCGGGAGAGCTAAGGAACAAGCCCAGAGCTCTGGGTAACCCTCATGATAACCCTTGCTCATTCCGCTAATGGTGCTCACGGACTGCCGTGACCTCTCTAGGGCCTCCTGGTCAGGTGACGCTCTCCTCCATGAGCACAGAATCGTGTAAGGACGAGGCAGCGGCGGTCCCTGCCTCAGCCTTAGGGGGGCTGGCCCGCCCGGCTCAGCCCGGCGCTCCGCAAACGGGGGCCATTGAGCCTTAATGGTTAAGGCATGCGAGGCAGAGCCTCCGGCGACGCCCAAGGCCTCTAACGTTGGGGGGCTGCCAGCTAGGGGAAGCGGGGAGGGGCTCAGGAAACGAGTCAGGAAGTGCGGGGCGTCGCCACCAAATACTCTCCGGAACCTTCCCGCCCAAGTGGAAGGGGGTCCCGAAACAGGTGTCCTCGTGGAAAATGAGTTTGAAATGGGGCCAGTGGCACTGAGAGCGTGGGGCAGGCCTGGTGGGGTTGCCACTTTGGGGAGATAAAGTTGGGGGTGCGCTGCTGGGGACCTAAACCAGCTCCTAGTCACACTGAGAAGATCCAAAAAGGCCTCAGAACCGAGGCGAGGGACGTGCCGCGTCTTCAGCACGTGACCCCGGCGTCAGGGTGAGGAGGGGCGGGTCCCGCCGAAGGGCGGGGTCGCGAGGTCCGGACGTCAGAGGAGAGCGGTGGGGGGAGGGGGAGAGGGGCCCCACCCCGCCCGCCCCGCCCCCGCGCCGAGCCCGGACGCCCCTCGCGTCGGCGCGGGCGGACGGCAGGCGTCGGAACCGTCCTCTGCACGGCCGTTCCCTGCCGCTCGCCTGCCCGCGCGTGTCCACGGCGGGCGACCAGGAGGCCGCGGCGGCGGCGTCCCCGTGCTCCTGACCTCCGCCCCGCCCCACCCCCTTGCGCTCCGGCGGCGGCTACTGGCGGCGGGTGGCACCTCCCACCCGTCCCCCCCACCCCGCCTGGGCCCCTCGCCCCCGGCCCCTACCAGCTCGGCGGCGAGCCCGGCCGGCCGTCCGGAATCGGAAAGAGCAGACGCTAGGAAGTTTTAGGAGAGGGAGGGACGGGCCTTAAAGGGACCACGACCTCTTTTCAGCCTGGGGGAAAATGGGAGCGGGGGTGGGGGGGCGGGCGCTGGATGGGGCCAGACCAAGAGTTGCTCCGCGGCTGAATGAAGAAAACACACAAGAAGTGTAGTAGGGCCGCACCGTTCGGGTTCCGCGTCCCTTTTCCCCAAATCCTTAATTCTTCCTTACCCTCACAGAAAGTCGCGCATGTGTCTGGAAACCATGCCTTATTCCTCCTAGTTAGTTCTGTTAGGTGTTGGGGTGTATATTGTACAAATGGGAAATAAACGACTGGGCCAGAATCCCACAGCTTGTAAGTGGCATATAGCAGGGTTTGCCCGATGCCAAGATGCCTAACCACTGCGCTGCAGTGCCTGTTTCGGTTCGGGGGTTGTAATGTGCAGTGGAGGTTAAGGGCACAGGCCTGGGGCAGAGTGCCCGCAGAGGCCACGCTTTCTGGTTCTGTGGCCTTGAGAAAGTGAGCTAGCCTTTTGGGCCTCTTTCCTCACCCAATAGAAGGAAGGTAATGGCACCTGCCTCTAGAGTGGTCTTGAGTGCTGAGAAGTGTGAATGGAGAGGACTCAAGCTTACGCCCACACACACTCCCCCATTTCACATATTAGGTAAAACTGAGTCCCAGAGAGGGGAAAGACCAGTTGAAAACTCACCACAGCTAGGCGGCTTCTGAAAGCAAGTAGATACCCTGAGGCATAAGCTGACCCTTGAAGGCCCATCCATGTGTAACCCTTCCACTTTTCGGGACGTGGCACAAACACTAGCTTTCCTCCTGTTCATGAAATGCCCAAAACTCATTCCTGACTTTGCACTGGCTGTACCCCCTGCCAGATCTTTGCTTCTCTTCTGACTACCTTACTTAGCTCAAATGTCACCCCTGACCACCCTAGCCTAGTATGACCACCCCCATACATAGTTATAATCATGGCTCCTCATGTATCTCATTCTTTGCTCTTGTGTGCAAATTCAAGTTATTTGTTTAACTTGTCTCCTCACTAGAATCTGGGCTCTTTGGGGGCCAGAAGTGGATATGTTTTAAGCCTGGTGTCTATTGAGCCAACACTACTTGGGGCACCTGAGATAAATGGTGACCAAGATACTAGGGGAAAATAAGTAAAACAATTGTATCAGATGGTAATAATAGTGATGAAGAAAATAACAACAAAAAGAAAACAGGGAAGGAGATGAGGAGTGTATGGGGAAAGTTGGCTACCAGGAAAAGCGTATTCAGGAGAAGCCTCAACTGAAAAGGTGACATTTTAGCAAAGACCTGCAGGAGGGGAGAGAGGAAGTCATGTGAGTAAGAGAAGAGCATGCAAAGCGGAGAGTACAGCCAGTGCAAAGGTCCTGAGATGAAAATGTGCCTGATGTGTTCCAGGAATTGGTAGAAGCCTTTGTGGCTGGAGTGAGTGAATGAGGGGCAAATGGTGATGTCAGAGAAAGGGGGAAAGGGCAGTCTGTGAGGGGGTCATAGGGAGGCCTTAGACTTTGAGGTGGTGCCACAGAAGAATTCCGAGCAAGGAAAGGCCCTGATAGGGCTCAACTATTCACAGGAGTGATGTGGCTGTGGGAAACACTGGGATGTGGGGTGGGAGCAGGAAATCAGGTGGCCTATTCAATGGAATAGGCTGAAGGAGAAAGTGGATGGGATCAGGGTAGGGACAATGGAGGGGTTGACATGGGCAGGTTATGGATATGTTTTGAAAGCAGACTGTCTAGTATATTTGCAAAGTTGTGCAACCATCACCATTGTCTAATTTCAGAACATTTTCATCACTCCCCGCCCCTCCCCCCAGAGAAACGCCATACATGGTAGTAGTCACCTCTCTTCAACCCCTAGCAATCTACTTTCTGTCTCTATGGATTTGCCTGTTCTGGTCATTTCATATAAGTGGAATCAATGCAATATTTGACCTGTTGTGTCTGGATTCCTTTACTTAGCATTGTTTTCATGATTCACCCTTGAAATAAAACAAGGATGTACATTTCATTCCTTTTTTTTTTAAGAATATTTTTTTATTGATTTCTGAGAGGAAGAGAGAGGGAGAGAGAGAGAGAGAGAAATATCAGTGAAGAGAGAGAATCATTGATTGGCTGCCTTCTGTATGCCCCACATTATTGGGGATCCAGCTTTCAACCTGGGCATATGCCCTGACTGGGAATCAAAGTGTGACCTCCTAGTTCATAGGTCGATGCTCAACCACTGAGCCACGCTGGCTGGGCACTTCATTCCTTTCTGCAGCCAAATATTCCATTGTATGGATATGCCAAATTTTGTTTATCTAGTCATCAATTGAAAATGATTCCTATTCCTCACTTCTCCATGAATTTAGCTCCCAGTTCACTGACCTCATGCTGCTCCTGTCCTCATTCTTGGTGATTTCCATTTCCAGGTGTGATCCTCAGACAATCCTGGCCTCTCCTTCAGTGATCTGTCCTCCCCCTGCCTCTTCCTTCCCATGGTCACACCTAGACCTTATCTCAATAACCACACCCCTTCAGAACCTTAATTTCATGCATCTTACCTTCTACCTATCACCTGTCATTCTAGTTCATTCCTTTCAGAAGCTGAACTCCAAAAATCCATTGGCTTTACAATCTTTCCACAATCCCTAAGACCCCTCATTGTCATCAGATTAAATTCCTTTTTTATTTTTATTTTGACAGTACATTTATTAAAGCTGGGGACAGTGAACAAGAAAGGGCCTAGGATAGAAGAAGCTACAGGAGAGAGACTAGGTAGGGCTGCTTTGGCTCCCTAAAAACGTTATAGGAAAGAAGTGAGCCAAGGTAAGGCTGCTGTCGCCTCACTGCAGAGTCAGAGAAAAGTGGGCCTTGAAGGCAGGTTCAGGGGGTTAGCTTAGGATGAGCTGCTGCTGCCCATTGTTCCCCTGGTTGCATGGGGTCCCTTATCGTTTAGGAGATGCGTGCCTATGGGAGAAGGAAGGGAACGGAAAGGGGAGAGTGTGCACCCAGATTAAATTCCTTGACCAACTATTATAATCACCCCTTATGCACACTCTGTACACACCCCTCGGCGTTCTACTTATCCAGTGAAACCACAATCCTCTGCCTATTGCATATCTGAATGTGGGTGGAGAAAAATATGCACCCATGCTAACTGGTCTCACTAAGTTTATGCCACTGTCTTAGAGGATCCACAACGCTGTCCAGAAAATCCACCTATGTCCCTGGTCTCTTGACTTTCCCAGATGACATATCAGACCTTCTCACACCTCCAGCAGCTCCTCCTTCATCCTCACTCTCAGGAGTGACCTTCTTTCCTGAGAACCATAGCCATCTTCCATCATACCCACCCTTCTGCATCTTACACACCCTCCCCACCTTCCCACCTGTGACTGGGGGAGCCAGTCATGTTCCATGTTCTCAATCTGTTGAGCTGCCTTTTCCCTATTCATATTCTAATTTCCCCCTTCCCCTATTCAAGAAATTGGCTCCCTGTGGGCTCAGGGTCTCAGGAGAGAAATGTGACAACTCCGAAAGCGGAAATAGGCCAGCTTTCTTTCCTCCCTCCCTCCCTCTTCCCCCTTCTTTTCTTTCTTTCTTAATTTCTTTCACCTTCCTCCCTCCCTTCCTCCCTCCCTCCCTCCCTCCCTCCCTCCCTCCCTCCCTCGCTTCCTTCTTTCCTTCTTTCCTTCCTTCCTTCCTTCCTTCCTTCCTTCCTTCCTTCCTTCCTTCCTTCCTTCCTTCCTTTTTCCTCCCTCCCTTCTTTTTTTCTTCCCTTTTGCCTCTTCAGTGCTCCAAGCAGAAATAGCTTCATGGTCTGTTGGGTCTTAGATTGACAAGTCAGGTGCCTGCAGGGGCCACTGAGTAAAGCTAGATAGTAAAGGAAAACTCAGTTTCATTATACAGTTGTGACACTTTCCTCACCCTCCAGCATCATTGAAGTATAACTGACATAAGAAACCACACATATTTAAAGGATACAAGTTGATGAATTTTTACTTATGAATAAACCTGTGACACCACCACCACAATCAAGATAATGACCATAAGATGATGAACGTATTAATCATCCCTAAGTTGCCTCTTGCCTCATGCCTCCGTCCTTTGTCCTTCCACATACATCCCCAGACAACCGCTGATCTGATTATTGTCACTGTAAGTTAGTTTTCATTGTCTAGAATGAAATTATAAAGCATGTATTTTAAAGTCTGCCTTTTTTCATTCACCATAATTATTTTGAGATCCATACATGTTGAACAAGAATTCATTCTTTTTATTTCTGGGTACTATTCCATTGCATGGAATAGTTTGTTTAAATCACTGCAAGTTGTTTACTGCGTCACCCACTGATGGACATTTAGGTTATTTCTAGTTCTGGCAATTATAAATAAAGGTGATATGAACATTGGTATGTAAGTCTTCACACACACACACACACACACACACACACACACACACTAGGGGCCCGGTGCACGAAATTCGTGCACGTGGAGGGGGGGGTCTCTCAGCCCAGCCTGCCCCCTCTCACAGTCTGGAACCCCTCAGTGGATGTCCTATGATGGCCCCAGTCTACCAGGCGCCTTGTGTGTGTGTGTGTGTGTGTGTGTGTGTGTGTGTGTGTGTCGCCACTGGGGACCTGCCCCCAGCCGCATCTGAGGCTTGGAGCAGTCCTCCTGTGTGTGTCTACCTGCTGGGGGCCTGCCCCTAGACACACCATGAAGGCTTGGAGCAGGCACCCCCTCTATGTTGATTTCTCAGACTCTTGCCCTCCCCTGCATGTTGTTCTCTTTTTTGAGCTGTGGCCAGGGCTGGGTGCTGCCTGCCTCCCAAGCTTGCCTACTGCCCATCTTCCTCCAGCTACCAGAAAGCAGGGAAAACCCCGCCTC
>PVJC01007503.1:0-27253 GCA_004026665.1 Murina feae
TGGGGGCAGGTCCCCAGTGATGACACACACACACACACACACACACACACACACACACACACAGAAGGCACCTGGCAGACTGGGGCCATCATAGGACATCCACTGAGGGGTCCCAGACTGTGAGAGGGCACAGGTCGGGCTGAGGGACTCCCTCCACGCCGAGTGCACAAATTTTTGTGCACCGGGCCCCTAGTATATACATAAAAAGCAATTGCCCTTTCAAGGATGGCTTAAAAATGCAATTGTTAAATAATTCCAATAGGCTAATAATTTCAAACATATTGGGATAATACATAAAGCAAACTGGATTTAAATAACAAATACTATTTATGATTTAATATGACTCAAGAATAACAGAAAACATATTTTTTCCTGATATGGGAAATGTCAAATACTAGATTACAATTCTCAACCACAAATATTCTGATCATCAAGATTTATAAGATCTAGATTTCCTCATATTTGAAACATATTTTAATCCTCTAAGAATATTTTTGAATTTATGGCATTGCAATGTGTTCTACAATAATTTAGTTTGCTATTTTTGAGGAACAACTTCTAAGAAGCAGATATAAAAATAAAATGTTTAAGTCTGGAGAAGTATACTACATGCTACCTGGTGTTGCCAATAATAATATGCCATATACATTCTCTTTATCTTGTAGTTAGTAGATTAGAATACAGTTGATATTATTTGAAATAAATAGAAAAATAATTATACTGGAGTACAGAATAATTCTACGAAGACATGTAAAAGCTTTTTCAAAATGGCAGTAAGATCCAAACGCTTGGGATGTTGACTAGAAAGATGGGCTTGCGTCCCAGCCTTGCAGCCTGGAGCAGGGCCCTGATGTCAGGGAGTGTCTCTATGTATCCCAGACCAGTTAAATGAGGAAGTCTCCAGGGTGGGACCTAAGCATTAGTGATTTTTAAGTTCTCCAGGTGATTCTCATGGGCAGCTAAGATTGAGAATCAATGATTTATTTCCACCAACTTTGCCTGTTTACTATGTTCTACGTGCTGTAAAAACAAAACAAAAACAAAAACTCTCTGGGCATTAAAATAAATGGAGTCAAGTTGTTGACTTGCAGGGTCTTGTTGTTTAGTCAAGGGGATGTACTCATAGATGGACATGTTGGATATAATTACAAAGACATTAAGATGAAAATATAAACCAGATGCTGAGAAAGCATAGAAAATGGCCACTTACTTTTATCTGGAACTTTAAGAAAAGTTTGCTAATAATCTGAACAATAAAGATTTAATAGAAAATAATAATAAATAAAATAAAATAAAAGAATTAAGGTACTGCCTGGCTGTGTGGCTCAGTAGTTGAGCATCAATCCAGGAACCAGGAATTTAGCAGTTGATTCCTGGTCAGGGCACATGCTTCCTGGTCAGGACACATGCCCAGGTTTCAGGTTCATTCCTCAAGTAGGGGATCTGCAGGAGGCAGTTGATCAATCATTTTCTCTCATCATTGATGTTTTTATCTCCCTCTCCCTTCCTCTCTGAAATCAATATATATATATATATATATATATATATATATATATATATTTTTTTTTTTTTTAAAGAAAAGTTTGCTGGAGGTTCTGGTTTATTAATTCATATATTAAGATTTCATTGTTGTTTTCAGTAACACTGTACTAGGTACTGTGTCAGAGAATTGTAGCTGTGATAAATTTTATAGAGGGGATGGAGAGTACCATGAAACTAGGATAGCAGATTTCACTGAGTCAGAGAAGTCTGGAATGGCTCTGGAGTTTAAAGAAAAATATGATTAAGTTGACATCCGAAGAGTAAGAACAAGTTATCTCTATGAAGGTGAGATAATGGGGCAAGATTTGCTTCAGTAGTGAAAGCCATAATGGGAGGGGCCATGATGTTTCCAGGAACTGTAGGAAATCCCCAAATGCTGAAAGCAACTGGGGCGTCATGGGAGGTGAGGCTGGGAAGACAGGCACGGCCTTGTAGGTTGTGTTATGACTTTTGGTCTCTATCCCAGAAAGCCTTGGGGAGATTTAAACAGAGAATGACTATCGGATTCTTTTAATAAAGATCAGTTTAGCCGAGTGTGGGAACTGATTAAAAGGCATGAGCGTGCTTGAAGGAAAACTGCTAGTGAGCTGTGACAGTTTCTCAAACAAGAAATAATATAAGCACATTATACCTCCATGCCCAGAACTATTTTTTTATTTGAAAAATATTTAATATTTAACACTGTGTAAGCTTAAGGTGTACCACCTGTTAATTTGATATATTTATATAGTGTAACGTGATTGCCATTGTAAGGATAATTAGCACCTCTACCATGTTACATAATTATCCTTTCCTCTAAGTAGCTGGAATAATTAAGTTCTAGGCTATCAAGTTTGATAATTATAATACCGTTATCTAAATGTATTATGCTCTGTGTTATATCTCTAGGGCTTATTTGTTACTTGTTCTAAATTTGAACCCTAAAAAGCATCTGTCCTGTCCCCCTGATCTGCCATACCCTGGTAACCCCCATTTTATTCTCTATTTTTAGGAGTTTGGCTTTTAAAATCCACATGCAAGTGATACCATGTCTTTCCTTCCAGGACCTGTCATTCATCCTTCCTCCATCTTTTAGTCAAGAGGGCAGATGTGAGGATTCCAGCAGGAAAACTCCTGCTGAGCTGTATTAATCAGTGTTCAGATTGATGGTCACAAGCCAGAGAGAAAAACCAAAACAAAACACTGAGTGAATCTTCTTTTCTTGGTCAAATAATATAGTGTTTATTTTATAAATATTTCTCTTAAATATTTGTTACATCCTAAAAAAGAATTGGGTAACCTCAACAATCTGGATATATGTAGAACTTTTTTTTCCCTATTTATTTGACCTTTGATCATGCAAATTTAACATCTAAAAAAAAACATAGAGAAATGTTAAAGATTATCTGATTTCCTGCTCCTTCCTCCAGTATTTCAGGGCCATGCACCTAAAGGTTTCTGCCTGCTTTGCTTCAGATTCTGTTTCTGTGTAAACAGAGTCAGCAACTGAGATGCTGCAAGGGTCAGATAAGTACTGCAACCCTGAGAAGGAGACTGGGCATGAAAGAATTGAATTGTCAGAGAGATTACCACCAATCAGTAAGACCAGTCAGCAGAGGCAGCCAGGTTTAAGCACCATCACCACCAGTAGATTATGTGCAAGTTGGAATCCAGCCTTTATTTGAGCTTTTCTAGTTCAGCTCATTTGCCTTATAATGAAGATAAAGACAAATCATGTTACAAAGCCAATTTGCTAGGGTGCACCTATTATTTCCTACTTGAAAGACCTTGTATAAATTTCTAAATCTGTCTGATCCTGCATTTTCCAGCTTTTCAAGGAGATTAACTTTTCTCCTTTCTGAAATCAGGATAATAGCATGTACCTAAAGCAATGTATAGTACATATGGTAGCTCCTGTTTCCCCACTTTTATGTATAAAGGGGGATAAAAGGAAGTAAACACACCAAAATACTTTTAGAGGATGTGTTTGCGTGGTTGGATTTTGTGTGATTGTTTCTTTCCATTTTAGTTAATGGGCATTATACACCTGTGCATGTGGACACACACACACACAAGCACAAGCACAAGGTAAGCATGACATTTAATTACTTTAAAACTTTCAATATTCCCAATCTCTGCCTTAGTATAAACTGTATAGAATAGAATGAGATTTCAAGTTCTTCTCTAATTTGCGCTTATAAGATTTATTAAGCCCAAATGGTCAACCTGTGGACAAGTCTGAACTAACTGCTATCCCTCAAAGACAAGGCTCCTCCCATGAAGTCCCATGTTGCCTGCACACCTGGAATGTTTTTCTTTCATCTGTCCTCATTTGATCTTCACACTCCGCATATACTTCCCTCTCCAACATGATTGCCTTGCTGTATGTGGTAGATACGTTTGGTCATATTACTTCTACCTGAGTCTATGTTTCTTAAATGAGCTGATTCCCACACGCACACACACAAACTTACACAATGTCTATTCCAGTTGTGTATACCTAACAGTTGATGAATAAATAGAATGGGTAATAAGTGAAGTGAATAAGGCTGTGAAATTTAGTTTGATCATTTTTTCTTATGAAAATAATCCAGAACTGATTATTATAAACTATTTTTCCTGAAATTAAACAAACAACAACAAAAAAACCACACCAAAAAAGAGAGATCCAATATTAAGATTTTCTTAATACATTAATTTACCATTTTTTGCATTAATTATATTCTCATATAATCTTGACATATTTTGCTCAAGTATTCAAAGTTAACCTAGTTTTATACATTATATTCCAGAGCAGTCCTACCATTATACAGTTAATGGTTAATGATATTAACTGCATTTTTATGTTCTTATTTGCCATCAGTATGTCTTCTTCAATTAAATGTCTCATGTTTTTTGCCCTTTTTCTGATTTTATACATATATATATATAATCTAATAAAAGAGTAATATGGAAATTAGCTGTTTCTCCAAGACATTTAAGCCATGCCCACCAGCAAAGCCATGCCCTCCAGCCAATCAGAGCAGCTGTATGCAAATTAACCTAGCCAAGATGGAGGCAGGTGTGGCACAGGCAGCGGCAGGCGGCTGGGCTCAGACTGAGTAGAAAGCGGAGCTAGCAATCTGACGGAGCAGGCGACCAGCATGACCGGCTGGGCTCAGGCTGAGGAGGGGCGGAGCCAGTGATCAGACCCAGAGGCAGTGAACAGCATGGCCGGCTGGGCTCAGGCTGAGGAGGGGGCGGAGCCAACGATTGGACCAGGATCAACCGACGAGCATGGCTGGCTGGGCTCAAGCTGAGGAGGAGGCAGAAACAGTGATGGGACCAGCATGGCCTGCTGGGCTCTGGCTATGGAGGAGGTGGAGCCAGCTATTGGGACCCTGGAGGTGGCCACCAACTGCCTCACCCAGCCCCTCACCCAGGCTGGCCAGTCACCTCACTGGGCTTTGGGCTGTCTGAAAACAGCCCTCAGCCAGGCTGGCCCCATGGGGTGAGGGTACCCACTGGGGGGGTTGGCCAGCCTGCAAACAGCCATCAGCCCCTCACCCAGGCTGGCCAGGCATGCCAGCAGGTGGACATCCCCCAAAGGGTCCCAGACTGTGAGAGGGCACAGGCTGGGCTGAGGGACCCCCCACCCCAGTGCACAAATTTTTATGCACCGGGCCCCTAATATATATATATATATATATATATATATATATATATATATATATTTTTTTTTTTTTTTTTTGGTAATTCTTGCATTTGATAGTTTGATATATTCTAGATATTAGTCCTTTGTTGAGTATCTGAATTGCAAATATTCTATTCCACTCTGTACCTCATATTTTAATATTCATAACAGCATCTTTCACAGAATAAAGCTTTTTTTTATAGTATACACTATAAATTTGATACAGAGTGAGAATTATTTCTATAGCCATAGATCCCAAAGATTTTCTGCTATTTTTTCCCTAAAAGTTTTATTTATTGATATGTCTACATTTAAATCCATAAATTAATTTTTACAAAGTATAAGACTTAGGTCAGTGTATTTTTTATTGTTTTGCCTATGGAAGTCCAGTTTCCCCAGAACCATTTGTGGAAAAGACTATTTTCCTCCCATTAAATAGCTTTTGCACGTTTATCAGAAATCAGTTAGGCCTCGGGGGATGTCCAATTGCTGGTTTAGGCCCACAGTCGGACATCCCTCTTGCAATCCAGGACTGCTGGCTCCTAACCACTCATCTGCCTGCCTGCTTGATTGCCCCTAACCATTCTGCCTGCCTTCCTGATATCCCTAACTGTTCCCCTGCCTGCCTGATCGCTCTATGCCTGCCTGCCTGATTGCTCTTAACTGCCCTCCCCTGCTGACCTGGTTGCTCCTAACTGCCCTCCCCTGACAGCCTGGTCATCCCTAACTGCTCTCTCCTGCGGGCCTGATCCCTCTAATTGCCTCTGCCTTGGCCCTGCCACCATGTATTTGTCTGGAAGGACGTCTGCAAGGATGCCCAGAAGATATCTGGTCTAATTAGCATATTACCCTTTTACTAGTATAGATGTGTCAATCCCTCTGCCAATGCTACTTAGCCTTAAGTACTGTAGCTACTGAGACCTGATTAAAACACACACACACAAAATATTTATTATCAGTTTAACATAACACTCATTTTCAGTTAAAATTGTTTAAAATAATATTATTTTTTTAAAGTTAGGGGTGTTGTATATTTTTGTTTACAAAAATCAAGTATTTTTTCTACTGTTACATGTGGTTTTCAAAAATGTAATTGAATAGAGATAACAAAGCAAAATTCGAGGTAAGAAGGCCAGGATGCATTATAGAAAAAAAAATGTCTTTGATTGGAATCTCCTTTACTCTTTTTTTTTTAGTGTAAATTGCTTATTTTAAATAAAGACATAAACTCATTAAAAATATAGCACATGTGTAATTCAAACAAGTAAAACCATCAAACAGAAGGTCCTCTGAACTGTGACATTTTGTGTGCTCAAAAGCTTTCAATGCATTATATGAGGCTTTCTGATTTAAGTCTATAAATTTTTATTATCTGTCCTAAAGCACATAAAACTTTCTTGAATGATTTCCAATCACTTATTTTCCACATAAACTAATCTGCTGAACTGGCTTTTCAACATTTACTTTGCTTTTTAACAGTGAGAATTACATCTAAGTACTAAATACTCAACCATAGTACTGCTCTAATTGTACTGTGGAACTGACATGGAATCATAAAACTCCAATTGCAATTAGAATATTTTATTTCTTCAGAATTAATTTCTTGGCTTGCCCCACTTTCAGAACTTTCTACAACCATAAGACTTATACGTAAATACCACCAAAGAAAATGTTCACCATAACTTAAATAAATGTTCTCACCAATCCCTTCCCACTATCCACACTGCCATTCAGGGACCTGCCATTAAGAAAATTCCCTAGTATATGCACATATGAAACACTCAAGTATAGAGTAAAGCTATCCTGAAAAGGTCAAAATCTCCTGCTGACAGAATAGCTAACCTGCAGTGCTCCCCTCTGAAGGAGATGGACTTGGAGGACCACTGCACCAGGTGTGGAAGGACTTCTCTTGTGCAATATTGATCATCAGTGGCCCCTGCAGCTATAGATAAGCCAAGCTTTCTCTAGATGAGCAGATAACCAAGGAAAACTATAAACGCCACCTAAATGCATCACATGGAAAAGTTTAGCAAAGGAAATCACTTCTTTACCTGTTTGACATCATATGCCAGAAGAACATATTTCAAATCTGGTGAAACTGAATGTCTTGATGCTTTGAAGGTTACCTATAACAAAACAAAACAAAACATTTATCTACATATATAAAAGCCTAAGCTATCAAACAACCAAATGACCAGTCACTATGATGTGCACTGACCATCAGGGGGCAGACACTCAACACAGGAGGTCAGTGTGCTCCCACAGCCAACCTCCTGCGGCCAGCCAACCTCCCACAGTCCCTCCCCTCGGGTAGCCAACCTCCAGTGGCCCTTTTCTGGGCCAGCAGGCCCCCCCAATCAGCCCCAATGAGGTGGGGTTGGCCAGCCAACCTCCTGCAGTCCCTTCCCAGAGGGCTGGGGGATTTAACCCATGCACAAATTTGTGCACTGGGCCTCTAGTCTTTAATAACAGAGAGATTAGCATGCATTTGGATATATACATAATAAAAAACCCTCATTTATGTTAAACCCATAAAACTGTTATATAGGAATTCTCATTCCTGCATTAAACATGCACATGCATGTATGTATGTGTGCTTACACAGATGAATACAAATACTTAGAGAGACTAGAGTAAACATTTCATTAATAAAATAATTGCTACCATATCTTTTCTACATGTTATCACTATAAAACTATATTTTCACTATAAGAAATAAAAAGCAAAGACTCACTGAACTTCTTAAGTACCCAAAATGCTTTTATATTTGCATGTTCATCAAAATGAAAAGAAATAGTGACATTATGTGGTATCATGATTTTTGGACTGTACTTTTCTTACATGTTGTATATTTATATTGAAAAAAGACAAATATTAAAGACAGAATCACTTTAAAGTAAACTTCCGGAGTGAAACATTAAAACACAAAAAATACATAATTAATTATCTATACTACTAAAAGGGTAGTATGCTAATTAGACCAGATGTCTTCTGGAAGACCATCTAGACGTCCTTCTGGATAAAACCACACATGGTGGCCGCCGCTGCCCAGGGCCTGCTGGATGCTCAGGCAGCATCAACTGCTGTGGCAGCAGCAGATGTGTGATGGGGGGTAGCCTTCCGCTGATCGCCAGTTTGCCTCCTGCAGAGGGACACCAGAGGCAGCAGCAGTGAGGGGGTGATGGGGGCAGTACCTTCCTCTGATTGGTCTGTCACCTCCCACAGAGGGATACCAGACTGTAGCTTAGGCCCGCTCCCCAAGGAACATCCCCTGAGGGCTCCCAGACTGTGAGGGGGGGGGGGCAGGCCCTGGGACTCTAATATATATATATATATATATATATATAAAAAAGTTCAAAATAAAATGGAGAAATACATTTAAAGTGGAGAAATGATTTTATTTGAAGTAGAGATTGCATTTAATGTCCTATCTAAAGAGAAGGCAAGCAGCCCTAAATGGCATGCTCAATGGTTAGTGTCAGCCTATGCACCAAAGGGTCATGGGTTCAATTTCCGGTCAAAGGCACCATAGCTCGGTGGCAGGTTCTTTCCTCAACCTCGGTTGGGGCACATGCGAAAGGCAACCAATCGATTGTCTCCCTCACATCTCTCTCTCTCTCTCTCTCTCTCTCTCTCTCTCTCTCTCTCTCTCCCCCCTCTCTCTATCTCTCTCTCCCCCTCTCTTCCTCCTCTTCTCTTTCTCTCCCTTCATCCCTTCTACTCTCTAAAAAAATCAATGGAAAAATTATTCTTAGGTAAGGAATAAAAAAATAATAATAATTAAAGAGAAAGCAACCTCTCTGGAATAGAGATATACATATTAATAATTTTGTACACCTCATAACAAGGCAGTTTTCACAAGACTGTGCTCCATGATGAACAGAAAAGGGGGAAGTCAAGATTTTCTCATTTAGAAATCCCCAAAACACAATGGACAAGGTAAGAAACTCTGACTAATGAATATTTGGGAAAGTTTTCATGAATAATAAAAATATGCATTTGGCTTTTTATTTCAGGTTCTGGGTACAGAGCTCCTAAAGTCCTTAGAATTTCCTGAGCAATATGAGTGTCTTTTGTTAAAAGTAATCCTCTTTGAACATCCCAGGTTTCTGCTAATGAATGACTTTAGGTTTTGGTGCTGGGTGAGTGGCTAGAGGGTAGCTGGGTGGGGCTCACTAAGGGATCTAAATCCCTCATCAGAGGATTAAAACTTCCAGTACTAGAGGTAGGGAGAGTGGAAGGTCAGGAGATGTTCAGTCACAGATGATTTAATCAGGCATGCCTAGATAATGAGACCTGGATAACAACTCTGATGGGTAAGATTTAAAGAGGCTTCCTTGTTCCTAAACATATAAACGAACTAGTGGCATGGTGCACCCAACTTCACAGAGACAGAGATTTGGGCCTTCCAAATCCACCCTATTTCCCTCTGCATCTGGCTCATCATTTATGTCCTTTATAACCCAGTAATCATAGTACAACTGACCATTGAACAGCACTGGTTTGAACTATGCCAGTATACTAGTACTTGTATGCAGATTTCCCCCCCAGTAAATATAGTTCACTCTCTTTATCCCTGGGTTCAACATCTGCAGATCTAACTAATCAGGATGGAAAATTTTTGCAATCAAAACTGTAGTTTCTGACCTGCAGATTCCTGGGGATCAAAATTACTGTTTTCTATGCCCACTTGGTTGACTTCACTAGTGAAAGACCTACTATAGTTATACAAGAATGTTCCACTGAATCAGGGTTGGCACCCCTAAGCACACGTTGCTCAAGGATCAATTATATACAACTTTCTGTGAGCTAGTCTAGAGAACTAGCAAATCTGAAAGGGGAACTGTCGAATTTGTGGCTGGGTTCTGCTGAAAGGCAGGAAACCTGGGAACTGGAGACTGGAAACGGTTACCTGAAGTGGGGGCAGTCAGAAGCCCTTACTCTGTGTGATAGGCACTGGGTCTAGGTAGTTAGTATCAGAATGGAATGGAATTGTAGGTCAACGGGGTGGGGTTAGAGCGTTGTGGTTGAAATAACACAGTTTAATCTCTGAGCCAGGTTAACAAGAGAGCCAAGTGCTCTGGGAGAAAATACTATTATGTGACAACGCTAACATTTAGATTTTTACATATACACAAGGTGGGGCAAAAATAGGTTTGCAGTTGTATGAGAAATAGAGTTTATTCTTGTGTTATTTTTCTTAATTATTATATTATTTTCCATATGAACAACTTTAAACCTACATTTGACCTTGCATCCGCCTTGTACAACCCATGTATACGATATTTAGAAGGCCAGAATAGTCATATAATAATTCTTTTTTTTTTCTAAAAAAACACACACACACAACATTTCAAGATCAATGACAAGAACAAAGGCAACAATGGAGCCACCATGGGATCTATCATCTATGATAAGGCTATAAATTGCTTGGAGTTTTGCAGTTTTCAATAAACCTCAATTCTCCTCATTAATTTATGCATTCATTGGCTGATTCCGATCAGTGCCCTGACAGGGGATGGAGCCCAGCACCTTGGCAAATTGGGATGCTCTAACTGAGCTACTCGACCAGGACCTCTCTCATTCACTTGCTATACATTGAAACCTGGTAGACATTAGTCTGTGGGGAATATAGGGTGACATTGAAAACTCAAGGTCATCTCACTTAACATTATTATATCAAGAGGTGAATTGTTACATTGTAAGGGGAGTTTAACTATTATTTAAAAATCAGGTAAGCCCTGGCTGGTGTGGCTCAGTTGGTTGTAACATTGTCCTGTATAACGAAAGGTCACAGGTTCAATTCCAGGTTAGGGCACATACCCAGGTTGTGGGTTCAATCCTTGGTTCCAGTGGCAATGTGTAGGGAGACACATCAATGTCTCTCTCTTCCCTTCCCCCCTCTCTAAAAATCAATGAATATGTCTGTGGGTGAGAATTACAAACAAATAAGTAAATACATAAATACATATCAGTTAAGAGGGCAATGCCATCATTCTGTTCTGTGGAGATTAGAAAACTCTAATGCCACAGTTAGCCTTTGATGAAGTTCACAAAGGAACACACACCACCAAAGTATACAGGAGTAATTTCTTTCATAAATCCTGCATTATCTCACCAGCAGGAGTGCCTCTCCCCTCCCTCCAAAGAACTTGCCTGTCTGAAGTCTGAATTCTTTCCAGAGAAGCGCTCCTCCCTGGTCCTCACCCACTCTCCTGTGATGTTCCTTACACGCATTAACTTCACACATTCACAGGTGCTTCTGTGCCTCCGGTAACAACACTTTAGTGTCTTTTACAGAGCCCACAATTATCCAGTCTGGCACTTTATTAATTATCACTCTCCTGCCTCCAGCTCATGCAGGGCTCACTTACTGGGAAACTTTCCAAAAATCTTTCCAGGGGCCAAGCTGCTGAACCATCTCTGAATTTAGAGAGTGGTACCCAGGTCACTGGTGCTGCAAAGAGACTTGCTGAAGATTACGTGTATAAGAAACACATCCTTGCAGCTTAGTCAAGGAACATTGGAAGTCCCAGGCAAATCCCTCCTAGCATAAGGCATTAATGTTATCATTTATTGCGCTGGGAAATTAATTCCTCCTAGCAGCCACAGCAGACCTCTGGGTCTACACTGACCCAAATTATAGACATCAACATAGTTTGGTTGAGTGTCAATTATTATATGGCTTCAAATTAGGGTTTGGGGAAATTCACTGTAGCCAATACTGGTGTTATCTGACCTACATACTTAATCACTTCATTACTACTAAATAAAGGAATGCAAAAATATTATCTACATGTCATTATTGGTATTATTTAACAATGATGACCAGCAGTATATTTTTTTGACACTGAAAATGTCACAAAGGGCATTAAAATGCATAAAATCGGCCACCTAAGAATTTCAATTAAAGTCAAGCAAGGTGAGGCTAAACAGAAAAATAAACACACAGGTGGTTAACTAAACCAATTACACAAGGAAGATAAGACACATTTGATCAAGTTGAGGAACAAATGCATGCTTTCAAGAAGCTTAGTGATGTTTTGTAATACCTCTTTTGCGTATATCATTCTGTTCTGCCAAAACTCATTTATTGAACATTCACAATATGACAAGCAGCATAGTCGGCACTGAAAGGGCTACAAAGTTGAGAATCAAAGCCTATTAGAATCTTCTCTATCCCATACTGGGCAAGGTCAGACACATCTTATGTTTCTCTGTTGTCCACAGTAGAGCAAGGGCTAACACCAAATGCCTTAATGGACTGGGCATGGAGGGAAAGAATTCAGATGTCGGATAAATTGAGGATAAATGGAGCACTAAGGTTGCCTAAAAGAGGCAGGAGTTCCTCAGCTCCCTATAATTACCTTACAGCAATAGTGTATATAGAATTTTTAGTTTTTCAAGTTTTTCAAGATAACCTAGAAATCATATTTTAATTTAGAATCTCATGAGCCTAATATTTTTAAATGTATATGTGGGAGGCAGATTGCTAATTTCTGGTAAAGAAATAATAGCCATAAGAATGAGAGAAGGGACTCGCCAGTGTTGCTCAATGTTTGAGCATGGATCCATGAACCAAGGTTGATTCCCTGTCAAGGCACATGCCTAGATTGCTGGCTTGATCCCTAGTAGGGGGCATGTAGGTGGCATCTGATCAATGATTCTTTCTGATCACTGATGTTTCTTTCTCTCTCTCCCTTTTTCTTCTCTCTGAAATCAATATATATATATATATATATATATATATATATATATATATATATATATATTTTTTTTTTATTTAAGAATGAAGGAGAAGAAAGAAGATGATATGGGATTTAAAGAACAGAATACAGAATGGCATCCTTTTCATATATTCGGTGGCAATGTAAATAAATATTTCATGATAGAGTTTTTTTCTAGTTGAATAAATTATAGACAACACTATGAGAATAACCTCCACGAAATTCCTAAATAGCTTAAAGAGATTCTTAGAGAGCCCTGTCTGGGTTTTCTGTTAGTTGGAGCATCATCCAGTACACCAAAAAGGTAGCAGGTTCAATCCCCAGTTGGGGTGTATGCAGGAAACAACTGACTGATGTTTCTTTTTCACATCTCCCTTTCTCCTCCCCGCCCCCCCCCACAATCCCCCTGTTTCATCTCACTCTAAAATCAAAAATATATCCTCAGGTGCTGATAAAAAGAAAAGATTCCTGGAGAGGTGAGGGCCAGCCCATGGATTCCTGCTGATATTAATGACACATGCATTATTACCTACACGAATGTGGCAGAGCAGATCACTGTTATCATGCATGCTGACATTTAAAGCCAAAGAAGCAACAGAATCAGATTTGAATTTAGAACAATTACTCTGGTAAATGAGTTGGATCTGTTGATATCTTAAGGTCCTGAGACATGTTACGAGGCTTTCATGAAAAACCAGGTAAGTGATTTCAAGATATTAAGGGAGGAAGCAAGTTCACAGAGGAGAGAGAATATATGCAAAGGACAAAGGGATTTAGTTATTAGATTTGAAGATAGAAAGAAGGATGTGTACAAAACACATTTTGGGTTTTTCAAGTGTTTATTACTCAGTGAATCTTGCTACTAAAGCAAGCTAACCTGGGAAGAAGCAAAAAACGTTGTTTTTTGAAAGTACGTTTTTACTGATTTCAGAGAGGAAGGAAGAGGGAAAGAGAGATAGAAACATCAATGATGAGAGGAGCATTGATCAACTGCCTCCTGCATACCTCCTACCAGGGACAGAACCTGCAACTCAGGCATGTGCCTTGACCAGGAATCAAATCATGACCTCCTAGTTCATAGGTCAATGATGAGCCACACTGGCTGGGATGTTTTTGTTTGTTTTAGAAAAATGTTATTTTAGACAAGTGCAATTTTGAATTGTTATGGTCACAGTCTCTTAAAAACATCAGTAGGGATGTAGAGGATTTTTGTATAAAAGCCTGGAATTTAAGACAGCTATCTGGGAGTGTCATCATTAATCAGTTATGTGGCATATGAGGTGAAAGTTTATATCCAATGAAAATCCACCCTCATCAGATAACAGGAGCAAAACCTCTCAAAAAACATACTCTACTAGGGGTGAATCAGTAACACTGCAGTTATTATGAGTATTTCTTACTATTACTTTTATCCTTTAAATGTGTGTGCTTTCTTTTTCTTATACTTTTGTCCAACCTGCTCACCTGTTGCAATACTGTCACCTTTACCATCTCCTTATTCACACTGCATTTCTCTAAGATATCATTTTAATTCTCCCCAATACCCTCCCTCCCCTGTCCTTTTCAGCTCAAATGATTCATCTGACCTCATATGTATATAATTATATGTGCAATTCATCTGATCATTGATCACTGTGTCATGATTGCTCTTCTAGGTTGTTTGAAACTGCAATTTACATTTTTTATTGCCACAGTAATGTCTCTATTAAGATGCTCCATTGCAATGATTCCCTCTTGTCACTAACATTATAACTAGAAAAAGAAATAAGATGATGGTGTTCCAAGATGTCAGACATTAAAGTTCATGGCAAGAAATCATTAAACATAAACTTCAATGTCTGAAGTGCCAAAAAAATGTAAAATATGCATTTGTATGACTTGAGGCTGAGGAAGGACTGAGCAAGGGAGAAGAATGAAGATGAGGATAACATTAACACAATTTGGTAAGAAGGACTTGTTTGCCTTAAGACAGAGAAATGGCAGAAGCACAGAAAGCGTGTAGTTCAGGTCAGTATTGTTTTAGATCTTATAAGAAGCTGGTGTAAAGACATCTCTATTTACTCTCAACGCCTCCCCCGCCCCCAAAAAAAGATACTAGTCCAAACACTTCACATTTCAGCTGGGTAATTCTTTAAGCCTTAAAGTCTAAGTGGGCAAAGTGGGCACATTCTCAACAGTTAGAGAATGATGAAAACAAGAAGGTAGGTCTTACTTGGTCCTATGATCTTTTCTTCCTCTCTCTCTCTCTCTCTCT
The DNA here is from genome assembly GCA_004026665.1 of Murina feae. Taxonomy (NCBI): domain Eukaryota; kingdom Metazoa; phylum Chordata; class Mammalia; order Chiroptera; family Vespertilionidae; genus Murina; species Murina feae. The sequence goes on from PVJC01007503.1 coordinate 15,176, forward strand.
CTCTCTCACACACACACACACACACACACACACACACACACACACTGTGTGAACCCTATCCAGAACACATCGGATGCTCAAGGCCAATTAGAGTGTGAAGGCCCTATTCAGATTATACCGGATGTCCAAGTATGGGAATCTTAATCAAAGTGTTCATGGTTGAGTTGCTATATGCAGGTGCAAAGGATGCAGCAACCTATGCAGTGAGCAAGCGTGCTCTTCTGTAACCCAAAAGGCTGAGGTCACTGTTTGGCCAAAAGCTTCTTTTGTCCAAGTAGTATAAAATATGATACTGGTAAGCAAGTAGCCACTTCAGAAGCGACTACTTGGTGAGGCAGCTCAGATGATGGCTGACAGGGCTGCTTGGTGAGGCTATAGCTTTAAGGATGGCTCCTGTATCACTAGCTCCTATATAGGAGCCTACTGCTTGGTAGGAAAGATGTATTACCTAGCTGGCGTGTGGCAGCCTACTGTATGGGACTTTGCTTTGAAGAACTATTTTGTCTAGTCAGTGGCTGCTTGATAGCAAAGACTACTTGGCCAATGACTCCTACAATATTCTCTCATACGCCTACAACTTCACATGGCTTCTCCATCTCCCACCCGGCGTGCCAGAAGGTCCAACCCCTGACAGATGGGCTTGGACCAATAATTGGCAAAGTGGAGCCGAGGATAAAGGAGGAACTGAGTTCTAGCACACACATATTTTATGTTTAACTTATTTGGCTATAACTTCCCTCATTACTGAATTTCATTTTAATTGATTGATACCTGACAAAAATTTTTAGAAAAGGCATCTTTTATTCTAGAAAGGTAAAATATTAACTTTTCAAATATGCGATTAAGTATATATTATGAATATGTTTATTTTATTATTTTTAATAATCCTTTATTGTTTAAAGTATTACATATGTCCCTTCTCTTCCCCGCATTGACTCCCTCCAGGCCACCCACACCCTCTGTCCCCGACTCTCCCAGCCCCACTATCTGTGCCCAGAGGCCAGGCATGTATGTATACAAGGTCCTTGGCTGATTACCTCCCACTCACCCACCCTTCCCTGCCTTCCATCTGAGATTCCACACTCTGGTCCCCGCTTCCATGTTTCTGGATCCACTTCGTTTGTCAGTTTATTTTGTTACTTAGATTCCACATGAGTGAGATCATGTGATACTTGTCTTTCTCTGACTGACTTATGTTTCTTTTAGAGTACAGTCTATACATATCATAAAGTAAGCATAAGGAAGGGTTTCAGAAAGTCACTTTTACTTAAGGCAATGGGGACGGGGTTGGGGGGAGTGGTTACTCTGCAGTGAATAAAGAGAAAAAGACAATCCAGAGAAGCCAGAAAAGAAGGCATGGTGTATGTCAAAGATGAGCTCTCTTTCTCTGCCTGGCTTCAGATAAAAGGAAAGAAGAGGCAAGTAGATTTTTACTAGTGTGTAGCTCTAAACAAATCCATAACTGTGTTTATATACAAGAAATTTTAAAGTCAAATATTTTATTCATTTTTCTTTCCATGTTCTCTTTCCTTAACTGCCTAATTAATTACTTAGTATAGTGTTTGAATGGTATTTCTTTGTAAAACCTACAACATTCACTTTGTATAAACATAGTACATGGCTTATCATTTTTTCTTGGCACTAGGCATCTTATAGATATTAGAATATTTAAAAAAAAACTATGCAGAAAATGCTGTGGTACAAGTCAGTAGTGTTTAAAACTATTGAATCAGTACCTACTAACATATGTAGACTGGCTCACATTTATCTTTCTTACTCAATAAATGTGAACACCCATATTAATAGTTTATCGATTTGGTTCATAGGCCATACACTAAAACAGTCAAAAAATAATTTTTATTTTTAATAGAAAGTGAAAACTAATGAACTCTGAATTCTATTAACTTTTAAAAAGGGAGGCAGGCAAGGTGACTTTGAGGAGAACACTAATATATTTCCACCCCCAAAAGTCAATAAATTAGAAAAAAGTTTGCTGAAGAGAGAAAAAGGATATTGCAAATTGCATATTATGCAAATAATTTCTTTGAAGTTCAGTTTTTTTCTAGTCTACTGATTCTTCAAATTGTTTTAATGATTTCTCATCATAGTTTAAACATTTTCCTCTTAAACGATGCTGTGACATTCAGGTACAGCAGCACTAAAGATTATACCCTATATAAAGAAATTAAAAATTAGGGAAGTCCTAAAAAATGTCACATTAGAGTTTCAGGATAAGTTTTCTCATCATGGCCTAATATAATGCATTCAATATAATGCTTACAAGTTAAAACTCCATCAAGTATATATTAGAGAGTATGATTTCATAGACTTAAATAATAGAGTTAAAATGTGCTATGCATAGTTTAAGCATGTATGCCAGTAATATGATTTTATTTCTGGCATAGGTGAGAAGATGGCAACTGAGAACGCTGCAATCCCTGTATTTTTAAAACAAAGTGAAAACGTAATTACCAATATTGCTTTATGAAAATAAAATTAAAAGTTTTTCTATGGTCAGAGCCCATTTAACGTTGGTATGACATGATTAGTTTAGCATTACAACTTGTTGGGGAGCACAAGCAACTTTGTTGGAAAGTTGTAAGAGGACATTCTGAGAAAAGGGGAATGTGTGGAAGGTCTCCTGCCCTTTTTATCAGAATTCCGACTTAGGGAAGTCTTAGGGGAGTGTTGAAGGTGGTGCCCCTAATATTCCTTTGACCTTTCCAAATAAGTCTGTGCACATGCAGACTCTGGGTGTTTACTGGAATCCTTATGCTTAATCCCTGGATGCCCTTGCCTAGAGGACAATGTCAACACGTGTCCTCCCAAGATTACTCACCCTGCTGATTGCAGCTAAAGATAAAAATTCCAATAAAAGCCTAACGAGGCGGGCAACTGAGGCTGCCTGACTGCTGTCAGTCAGATCATCCCTTAACCCTCTCCCCCACAGTCAAACTGTGTTAGAGTAATATGTTCATTGGTCATTCAGGGGCTGCTGGTCAGCCCCAGCAACAACTAATAATTCCCTCAAAATAAAGCAGAGGTTAGTTGTAGAGAACGGCTCTAGGGTCAAGCCTAGGGCTGAACTGTGGCAGGGCCACAAGCAAGTCCGAGCCTGGAGGGCAGAGCTCTCCTAGCATAATTAAGCCTGACCTTATAGTCCTCCCTAATTCCTTTCTAAGTAGCTAATGGGCTGTGGGAAGTGCAGCAAGTGTTGCCAAAATAAGAACATTTGTATACATGTCAATCTACCCTTATTTTAATCAGACTATAACATAAAGCATCCACTTGCAGACTGGGTCTTTTGTGTCCTCATCCAGGCATGGGAGATCCACTGAGCCCCAGCTGTATTCTCTTCTCTGTCTTTTCTTCAATCCTTCACAGCCCCTCCTCAGGTTCACTGTTGGCCGTGCTGGTGCGGTTAGTAATGAAAATGAATCTTATTTATTACAGATTTGACATATTCTGTTATGTTACCCACTAACTAATACCATGTTTACTACTTATGTGTTTATTGTCTATCTTTGATAGAATTATCATATACATATATGATAGCTATTATATATATATATATATAATAGCTATCATATATATATATATATACACATATATATATATATGATAGTTATTAGTGTTTTCTTTTATCTTAATTGATCTTGGGCACATAGAATTAGATTAATTATACCTCTTATCTTTTGAAATAATGCCATTCACAATAAATCTAGCACATAAAAATATAGGAAGGCTAGTACAATTTTATTTACTTATTATTATTATTTTAAAATATATTTTTATTGATTTCAGAGAGGAAGGAAAAGGAGGAGAGAGAGAGAAAGAGAGAGAGAAAGAAACATCAAAGATGAGAGAGAATCATGGATCGGCTGCCTCTTGCACATCCGTGACTGAGGATTGAGCCTAAAACCCGGGCATGTGCCCTGACTGGAAATTGAATCATGACTTACTGGCTCACAGGTCAGTGCCCAGCCACTAAGCCATGTTCGCTGAGCCAATTTTAATATCAGATAATCAACAGATATATTGTAAACAATGGAAGTAATAACAAACCATACAGCCTTGAAAATAACATGAAAAGAATGGAATCCTATCTAATAAAAGAGTAATATGCAAATTAGGAATCACTATGTGACAAAGATGGTCTCCCCCATGGCCACAAGATGGCAGTGTGCATAGCCACATCCTATCTAATAAAAGAGTAATATGCAAATTAGGCCTCACTCCATCACAAAGATGACTTTCTGCATAAGCACAAGATGGCAGTGCCCAGTCTGGCTCAACCCCGCCACTTAAGTAGTCAGGCCCGTTAGCCAGGCAGAGGCTTCAGGCATGGGCAAGGGTGGAGCCAGTGATTGGAGGGATATGAGGGTGCCCACCCAGGCATAAGACCTGGGCCAGAGGCCTCAGGCCTGGGCAGGGGCAAGGCCACAGATTGTAGGGGCCTGGGCTCTGCAGAGCCAGAGATCGGAGGGGCAGGGCAAGAGCCTGCGATCACAGGGGTCTGTGCAAAGGTGGAGCCGGCAAAGCAGGGGTCTGGGGGTCCCCTCCCTAGGCCTGTAGCCTTGTCCAGAGGCTGCCAGTGAAGCAAGGGCTGAGCCAGTGATAGCAAGGGACAGGATCAGAGCCAGTGATTGCAGAGGCCTGGGCTCTGTGAAGCTAGCAATCAGAGGGACTTGGGAGTCCCCTGTTCAGGCCAGCAGCCTAGGCCAGAGGTTACAGGCCTAGGCAGGGGTGGAGCTGGGATTGGAGGGGCAGGGGTGGAGCCGGTGATCAGAGTGAACTACAGAGGAAACACCTTTTCTTACTGTTCATTGACTAAGCTCCCTGTATGCCACTGGTGATATTCTTAGTAACTTGGGTAATAAGAATCCAAAAAGACAATCTAGGGTTTTTACACCACAATCCTGGGGGAAAAAAATGAAAATCCACTGCTTGAGGGCTAAGAAATGTCATATCCTGCCCTAGACAGTTTGGCTCAGTGTATAATGCCTCAGCCTGCTGACTACAGGGTCTGGGTTCAATTCTGACCAAGGGCATGTACCTAGGTTGCAGGGTCCTCCCTGGCTGGGGCCAAGGTCAGGGCATATGCAGGAGGCAACCAATCAAAATCTTCCTCTCACTTTGATGTTTCTCTTAGTTTTTCCCTTCTCTTCCACATTCTCTAAAAATCAATGGAAACATATCCTCAGGTGAGAAAAGAAGAAAGAAGAAAGAAAGAAAGAGAAAGAAAGAAAGAAAGAAAGAAAGAAAGAAAGAAAGAAAGAAAGAAAGAAAGAAAGAAGGAAAGAAAGATCATATCGTATGAAAGACAGATCTTGAAAATGCCTAAAGAAAGTTGTCATTTTTTCATGGTGAAGGGACTGGAGTCCGTGTTGATGAAAACACCTTGGTGGCTGTGGTGACTGGAAGTGGCTGCAGCAGCAGGGTGATGGGGCTGGTGGCTTCCCCTGATTAGCCTGGTCACATCCCAGAAAGGGAGGCCAGACTGTGGCTTAGGCCTGCTCCCCAAGGGGATAAGGGAGCGGGCCTAAGCCATCAGTAGGACACCCCCTGAAGACTCTCCATATCTGAGAGGGGGCAGGCTGAGCTGAGGAACCACACCAGTGTGCAAATTTCATGCACCGGGCCCCTAGTCTTCTCTAATAAAAGCGTAATATTGAAATTGATCTTTTCTTCAGGATGTCTAAGCCACGCCCACCAGCCAATCAGAGTGACTGTATGCAAATTAGCCAAGCCAAGATGGGGGAGGCCAGAGCCTGGGAGAAGCCAGAGAACTTGGCCCAGCAGGGCAGACTGAAGACCTCTGCCCCGGGATCCTGGAGGCAACCAAGGGCAGGAGGAGCCAGCCAGCCCCGAGGCTGTGGCCTGGATCAATGTGGGGCACACACACAGAGGCTAAGCTTCCATGCGTGTGCCCCACAATCCAGTAAGCAGCTGTGGGGTAGAAGAAGCGAGCCCAGACTGTGGTCCAGGGGAGACAGAAGCTGTGCCATTGGCGGGTCCCCGGATGGAGGGGTGGATGGTCCAGAGGTGGAGGTGCTCCTGCTTTGCAGCTGCAGTTCCGGGGATACATGGGCAGCTGCCACCTGGCTGGGGCTGAGCCCTGAGCTGGGAGTTAATGCCCCCTCCCCATGAGGGAAGGAGGGCTGCTCCCTCTCTTACACTCACATCGCCTCCTGGGCCCACTCTCTCACTGGCCCCATTTTCTCTGCCACAGGGACAGGGGTCTCCTGTGAGAGGCCCCATCTCCCTTCAGAGCTGAGGTGAACCTGCAGGAGCCAGGAGAGGGAGAGATGGGCAGGGGGCGGGCAGAGGGAGCAGCAGTCAGGGAGAGTTTTGGGGGAAGTAACTAGGTGGGGGAGGGGTGGAACAAGATGGAGGGAAGAACTTTATAAAAGAGTCAGTGGACAGCAAAGTTAAAAAAAGAGGATGTATGAGTGAACTGTAGGGCCTATAATAAAAACCAAGTATAGTTGTGTACTGGGGACAGATTTTAAAAGTAGAAGTCAGAAAAGAAAAAAAGATAAATGATAGTGGATAATTAGGCAGGTAGATAGATAGGTATTAAAACAGTGGCAGTAAGTAGAGAAGAAGGTATGGCAAAGGTAGGATGAGAGAAAAAGAGGGGGAGAAGAAAAGTTATAAAGGGAGAGCTGGTAGAGCTTAAAAAGAGAATGGGAAGAAGGAAGGAATGGGGGAGGGAGCAAAGCAGGTCAGAGGGAGGAAGTGAAGAAAAAATTAAGGTGGGAAGGAAGGAAAAGGGGAGGGTGGGCAGGGGTAAAGATAAAGGAAAGAAGGAATGTGGGAAGGGAAGGAGGGTAGTAGCAAAATGGGAAGAATGATGATGGAACAGAAGTAGGAAATAAGGAGGAAAGTAAAGTTTATAACTGATGAGTCAGTAGGAAAAGTGTTACATAAAGGAGAAAAATTGTGAGAGGAAGAAGCCAATAAGGAAGTCAAATACAATTGTGCGTGAAGGGGATAAGATTAAAAAAGAAAGTTAATAGGGGTGACCAGGCTAGCAGGGGAGGGCAGTTAGGGGGATCAGGCAGGCAGGCAGGCAGAGTGGTTAGGGCAGGCAGGCAGGTTAGCGGTTAAGAACCAGAGGTCCTGGATTGTGAGAGTCCCCAAGAACTCCATATTGGAGAGGGTGCAGGTTGGGCTGAGGGACTGCCCACCCCCCCGCCCTCCATGCACAAATTTTGTGCACCAGGCCCCTAGTCTATTATATAAAAGCCTAAGCAATTGTTATGACTGGATGACCAACTGGTATGTATGATGCACACTGACCACCAAGAGGCAGATGTTTAATGCAGGACCTTCCCCTTGGTGGTCAGTGTGCTCCCACAGCCAACTTCCTGTAGCTGGCCAACCTCCCGCAGTCCTTCCCCCTGGCTTGCTGACCCTGATCATGCACAAATTCATGCACTGGGCCTCTAGTATCCTATAGTAGTCATAAACATGTGAATTAGAGTTAAATGCAAGTATGCATGAATCAGTAACAGAATGCTGAGTTACAAGGGAAAAAAGAAGATGATCATGGACTGCCCAATGCCTCTATCACAAGTTCAAGGCCAACTAAGACTAAGCAATATGTTACTTAGGCAAATATATGTACACATATAAATGCACATATATATAAACTAGAGGCCTAGTGCATGAAATTTGTGCATAAGGGGGTGGTACCTCAGTCCAGCCTGCATCCTCTCCAATCTTGGACCCCTCAAGGGATGTCCAACTGCCCATTTAGGTGCAATCCCAATAGGATCAGGCCTAAATGGGCAGTCGGACATCCCTCTCACAATTCAGGACCGCTGGTTCCCAACTGCTCACCTTCCTGCCTGCCTGATTGCCCCTAACTGCTTCTGCCTGCCATCCTGATCACCCCTAACCACTCCTCTGCCAGCACAATTGCCCCCAACTGCCCTCCCCTACCAGCCTGGTTGCCCCCAACTGCCCTCCCCTGCTGGCCCAGTCACCGCTAACTTCCTTTCCTAGCCAGCCTGGTCCCCCCTAACTGCCCTCCCCTACTGGCCTTATTGCCCTAACTGCCCTCCCCTGCAGGCCTAGTCCCTCCCAACTACCCTCCCCTGCTGGCCATCTTGTGGCAGCCATCTTGTGTCCACATGTGAGTGGCCATCTTTGACCACATGGGGGTGGCCATCTTGTGTGTTGGAGTGATGGTCAATTTGCATATTAGCTTTTTATTATATAGGATAACTCAGTTTGATATATGAGTATGTATAATTATATAGAATTTTCTGATGCAACCATCATCATATAGAATTTATCTAGGGTGGGATATGTAGATAGCAGGACATGTGAATGTTCTACTTCACAGAATAAGGACAGCATCTTCCTAAAAGTAAAAACACAATTACACTACTGCTAACAATATGTAAGGGGCCCTGCTCTTCACATTCCTTCTAATTCTTGATAATTTCAGAGTTAAGTTTTGCCAGTGAGATAGGGGCAAAACATTATCTCCCTTTTGATCACCAATATTTAATGTATAAGTTATGTTAACATCTATCTACTTATTTATCAATAATATGTGGTTCTTCTGTAAAAAAAAATCTATTTACATCTTTTTGTCATTTATCAATTAAATTTGATGACCTTTTTCCTTTTTACATTAATTTCATTAACATTGTCCAGTAAGTAATGCTTTCACCATGCCTTTATTTGTTTTTTAAAAAATATATTTTATTGATTTTTTTTACAGAGAGGAAGGGAGAGGGATAGAAAGTTAGAAACATCAATGAGAGAGAAGCATCAATCAGCTGCCTCCTGCACACTCACCACTAGGGATGTGCCTGCAACCGAGGTACATGCCCTTGACCGGAATCGAACCCAGAACCTTCGAGTCCGCAGGCCAACACTCTATCCACTGAGCCAAACCAGCTAGAGCTACTTTTTTAAAAAATATATTTTTATTGATTTCAGAGTGAAAGTGAGAAGTGAGAAATAGAAACATTAATGATGAGAGAGAATCAGTGATTGGCTGCCTCTTACATGACTTACATGGGAGGTGGGGATCGAGCCAGCAACCTAAGTATGTACCCTGACTGGGAATAGAATTGTGACATCCTGGTTCATAGGTTAACACTCAAACAATGAGCCACACCATCTGGGATCACCATACTTTTAATATTTACTACTTGGAATTCCTTAGTTTGCTAAAATATCCATGCACTCTAATTTTAGTGACATTATAATAGATATATGATGCAAACCACAAGATATAAAAATTCTGAATATACAAGTCATTTGAAAAACCAGAGAATAACAAGGCTCAGGTTTTTAGCTTTGAACTCAATATTTTTGAGTATATTAACAAGTGGACTATCACCTCCTATACTCAGGATGCATAATAGAAAAGATTTTCCAGCCCTAGCTGATTTGGATCAGTGGATAGAGCACAGGCCCATGGCCTGAAGGGTCCGTGGTTTGATTCCAGTGAAAGGCACATGCCTGGTAAGAAGGAAAAAAGTAATTTCACATTTATTCCCTGGTGGCACAGCAATTTATGTTCAGTTGGGGAAAGAAAGTCAAATCCAATGGAATGACAATGAAAATAATTTCCAGCATGAATTAGTTTGAGTTGAATTGTTACTAACCTTGCAGTTTAAAGACCCAAAGCCAAAACCATTTCTTGTATTGTTCCCTTTCTAAGAAAAGCTCATGAAGAGTTTCAATACTTTAATGAAATGCTAAGATCAAACCATCCATTTTGTGCACATTTTTCAATGTCCAGATGGAGATTGCATTAAGCCTAAAGCAAAAGGTGTTTAGTTTACGTGTTTTTTCCCCTCCCTTGTATTAATTGATTTAACTTGAAATACTGAGGAGAATTTTAAGGGGTATATTTCTAATACCTTTTGGGGAAAATATTCCCTTTATTCTTTATTAAGGAGGTATTTACATCTGAATGAGCTCATTATACATAGTTACTCTCAACTCCTCCTTTTGTTCTACCTTCCCTGACACTCATTATTCATTCCTTATTCCACCTGTCAATAATATATACAGATCTAGGAAGAGATTTGAAATACAAAGAAATCTTTTCATTAAACTGTGGTGGTGAATGACTAATTCCATTAAGGTTCAAGCTAAGTAAAAATATTTAAAGGAAAAATACTGCTGCTCATGAAAATCTCTTGCTAAGTACCAATCTTAGAAGCTTATGCAAAGCAACTCATAGAAGAAATATAAACCAATTGCCAATGCACATATAACAAGATGATGCTTAACTTCACTCAAAATTAGATAACTGCACATCAATATAAGAATTAAGTGCCATTTTTCATCAGCCAAACTGATAATAATTAAAATGTTGACAATACTCAATGACAGAAAGAGTAGACTAATAGGCTAAATCAAACACTATTGGTGGACCTGATTAATGCCATTTGATACAGTCTATTGAATTTCAAATTGAACTTTCCTTTGGTCCAAAAAACTACTGCTATGAATTTAGCACACAAGTATATTTCAAAAAAGGTTGCCTAGTGTATTTGCAGGTATATAATAGAAAATAAACAAATAGTAGTTCAAGGAAATTCTACATAGCCATTGACTGATATTAGAGAAAAACAAAAGGGTTCACATAAAAAGATCTTCAATTTATATTATTAAGTGGATAAAGAGTGTAGACCACCCATACTGTTGAAACTAAACACACGCACACACACTTACTTGAATGAATATATTTTAAATATATTGCTTATGTACAAATTGACAAGACATAAAGACATATTTTTAGAGAATATTTTACTGGTACACAAATGGACATATTATCTTGAAAGGGAGTATGGAGTGATATGGAGGGAAACTTTTGTTTTCATTATATACTAGGGGCCTGGTGCACAAAAATTTGTGCACTCGGGGGGGGGGGAGGGTCCCTCAGCCCAGCCTGTGTCCTCTCAAAGTCTTGGACCCCTCGGGAAATGTCCACCTGATGGAATGCCTGGGCAGCCTGGGTGAGGGGCTGAGGGCTGTTTGTAGGCTGCCCACAGCCCATTCATGGTTTGGGCCCCTACTGGGGTGTCTGGGCAGCCTAAGTGAGGTGCTGAGGACCATTTTCAGGCTGCCCACAGCCCATTCAGGGTTCGGGCCCTTACTGGGGTGCCTGGGCAGCCTGGGTGAGGGGCTGAGGACCATTTTCAGGCTGCCCACAGCCTGTTCAGGGTTCGGGCCCCTGCTGGGGTGCCTGGCCAGGCTGGGTGAGGGGCTGAGGGCAGTCTGAAGGCTGCCCACAGCTCCCATTGACCCAACCTCCCAGTGAGGCTGGCTGGAATCAGGTTTCTGGCATTTATTTATCTTCTATAATTGAAACTTTGTTACTTTGAGTGGAGGCCTAGGCAGGCACGAAGCCTCCTGTTTGCTTCAGCTCTGTGGCTTCTATACTTGAAACACTATTTCCTTCAGCAGGGGCCCAGCCGGCCTAGGCAGGCAATTGAAACAGTTGCAACAGAAGCCTCCTGTTTGCTCTAGCTCTGTGGCTTCCGGCCTCAATCTTGGCTGGGTTAATTTACATACAGCCGCTCTGATTGGCTGTTGGGCATGGCTTGGGTGTCTTGGAGTGATGATCAATTTGCATATTAATCTTTTATTAGATTAGATGTGTGCATACCAGCTGTGTCCAATAGAACTTTCTGTGAAACCACAAATGCTGTGTGTATACATTTCCAATGAGGTAACCACTGGTTTCATTTATCCACTTAACATTGAAATGTGGCTGGTGTGACTAAAAAATTTAATTCCCAATTTAATTATTTTAGCAATAAATGTTAATAGCCACTTGTGGCTAGTGATTTTCATATCAGATATTTCAATACAGTCGTTATATTTTTTAAGCATATTTTTAGTATTCTGTTCTTAAAAATGGTAATGCGGGAGATTAATAAATCTATTTATATTCTTAACTAGGGGCCCGGTGCACAAAAATTTGTGCACTCGGGGTGGAGGGAGTCCCTCAGCCCGGCCTGTGCCCTCTGACAGTCTGGGACCCCTCAGTGGATGTCCTATGATGGCCCCAGTCTGCCAGGCACCTTTTGTGTG
>PVJC01007503.1:27353-51323 GCA_004026665.1 Murina feae
GCTTGGAGCAGGCACCCCCTCTATGTTGATCTCTCAGACTCTTGCCCTCCCCTGCATGTTGTTCTCTTTTTTGAGCTGTGACCAGGGCTGGGTGCAGCCTGCCTCCCAAGCTTGCCTACTGCCCATCTTCCTCCAGCCACCAGAAAGCAGGGAAAACCCTGCCTCGTGGTCAGGCCAGCCTTTTCCTGCTCCCTGATCCTCGGAAGGGACCTGGGAAGCCACCAAGCAGGCCGCCGACTCTTTCCCACTCACCCGTCCCCTGCTGCCTTCCTTTCCCACTTCCTGGTGCCGCCAAGGGGTCTGGGGAGCTGCCAAGCAGGACCCTGGCCCCTGCAGCCTTGCTTTCCCACTCCCTGATGCCCCGCAAAGGGCCTGGGAAGCCCACCAAGCAGGCCGAGACCCCCCCCTGCCGCCTCTTACCCGCTTCCCGGTGCCCTCCAACCCTGCCGCCTCTTACCCGCTTCCCGGTGCCCTCCAACCCTGCCGCCTGCTTCCCATCACGGGTCCTGGGTCCTGTGCTGTCCTGCCCTGCATTCGCTCTGTGCACTCGGGAGGTCCTTCAGCCCGGCCTGTGCCCTCTCGCAGTCTGGGACCCCTCGGGGGATGTCCACCTGCTGGCATGCCTGACCAGCCTGGGTGAGGGGCTTTCAGGCTGCCCACAGCTCCCATTGACCCAACGTCCCAGCAAGGCTGGCTGGACGCAGGTTTGTGGAGTTTTTTCTCCTATAATTGATACTGTTCCTTTAAGGCCTGGGGTTATCCTCTATAATTGATACACTGTTCCTTTAAGGCGGCCTTCTAACTAACGAAGCCTCCTCTGCTTCACCTCGCAGCGTCTATAATGAAACAATTGTTACTTTTACTGGTTAGGCCCGGGCTACTGTGTCCTTCAGCTCCCGAGGATTCTATGATTGTTATATTGTTTCAAATGTTTCAAATCTGTGTTTCGCTAGAGCCAGTTTAAGTGGAGAGGCCGCAGCTTCACTTTCGCTCCTGCTGCAATGGAAACTGCCCTTTACTCAGGTACGGGAGTGGCGGCCTCCATGTTGGCTGGGCTAATTTGCATACAGCCGCTCTGATTGGCTGGTGGGTGTGGCTTCCCCTGTCTCGGAGAAATGGTTAATTTTAATATTTCGCTTTTATTAGTTTAGATTTTAGTATATTTTATGAAATATCAATTAATGTTAATAATTTATAAGACATATATAAATTATGGATAGAGTGGGACATAACAAAGGATAAAAACAGAAGAAAACCATATATTTTATAAATAAAATTTAACAAGAAAGCTCTGATTTATTTAGTACTTATAAAAATAAAGGTAAATGTTTGCTTTCCTAATAAAGAATAATTACAATGTAAATTTGTTTGCTTTGTTTTTTAGAAAGAATTACTATATAAGGGTATATATAAAGATAAAAGATTACTCTGTGTATATGTATGAATTAAATTTGTATTGAATATTTATTTTATCAAAAATATAAGGTGATTATAAGCAATTTTCTTCTACAATAAGTACTGGCATAGTAGTGTCTGGGTATAATGATGTGCATAGATTTTCTCATTTGGCATGAAAAATAATTCTATCTCTTTTTTTAGGTAGAAATGCATACATTATCATAATATACTAAAATTATGATGCAGTTATATATCATCTCAGATATTTTCTTCTTTAATATTTTTTAAACAATAATATACAACAAGCATATTTTTTCTAGGTTTTTTTTTAATCCTGTTTAAGTAAGTTCATTCACAATCATCATAAATACCCTAATAAAAACGGATTCAGGATATATGCATTCTGAATGACATTTTAAAAATTAGAATAAATAAAAAATCCTATTTTAGGTAGTCCAAGAATCTGAAGTAATATGAAAAGGTTCATAACGTCAGATGATAGAACTGATAGAAGGTTAAAATTTTTATAATAGTTTCTCATAATTCATGTAATTACCTTAACACTAATTATCTGTACTAATGGCTGTATAGTTGCAATTATTTAGTTAAAACAAGTTACATATTACCTAAAAAAGACAAATAGAGAAAGGAAGAAAGAAAATTATTTAATTAAAGTAAGAAGAAACTCTTACACTTACTGATAGTAATTGGAAAATCACTTATACACCTTCAAGTTTTAGTAAAACTGAATGTAGCATACATGATATGTATATAGACATATAAAGAGAGTAAATAGTAAGAGAAAAAGAAACATTTTTTTAAAAAATAATGACTCAATATTTTTCAATTTGTTAAAAAATGTTAATGTACATATCCAGAAGCTCAACAAATTCCAAGCAGAATACATTCAAAAAGATCCTCTTGAAACTCATCATAGTCAAACTGACAACAAAGACAAAGAGGAAACCTTGAAAATGACAAGAGAAAAATGACATCACATACAAGGGATCCTCAGTAAGCTAAACAGCTAACTTCTCTTAAGAAACCATAGATGCCAGAGAGAAAATGACCTATTCAAAATACTGAAAGGAAAAGAGTGCCAACAAAGAATTTTATATTGAGCTAAACTCTACTTCAAATATCAAGAAGCAATTAGGCCCTTGTGGATAAACAAAAACAGAGAGCATTTGTTGCTACGAGACCTGTCCTGCAAGAAACACTAAAGAAATCCTTCAGGCTGAAATGCAAGGATACCAGACTGTAATCTGAAGTCACTTGTAGAAATAGAGTGGCCCTGTAAGGATAACTACATAGATATTATAAAAAGCATTTGTAACATCTATTGTTTTTAGAAGACAGCTTATAAACAACAATTACAAAATTATGTAGGTAGGATTACTGATCTATATACATAAGAAAGAGTAAGTGACCATTATGACCAAACGGTCAAGATGACCAGTTGAACAGTCACTCTGACATGCACTGACCACCAGGGAGCAGACACTCAATACAGGAGCTGCCCCCTGAGGGGTCAGTGCACTACCACAGGGAGATCTCCACTTAGCCAGAAGCTGGGCTCATGGATGGTGAGCACAGCTGCGGCGATAGGAGCCTCTCTAGATTCTGCCCCAGTGCTGCTGAGAGGCAGCGGCAGGCACAATGGGCTGAGATGAGCACGAGCAATGTGGCCCCAGTTCAGGTTCCTCCCTGGCTAACTGCCACTTGGCACACTGCTATATTGCTCGGGGGATGCCGAACTGCTGGTTTAGGCTTGACCCCCACAGCCTGGCCTGTGGGGATCGGGTCTAAGATGGCAGTTGGACATCTCCTGAAGTATGCCGGATTGTGAGAGGGTGCAGACAGGCTGAGGGATCCCTCCACCCATGCATGAATACGTGCATTGAGCCTCTAGTACTATATAAACATAATAGGGGCCCAGTGCATGAAATTCGTGCACTGGGGGGGGGGGGAATGTTCCTCAGCCCAGCCTGCCCCCTCTCACATATGGAGAGCCCTCAGGGGGTGTCCTACTGACAGCTGAGGCCCGCTCCCCGCTCCACTTGGGGACAGGGCCTAAGCCGTAGTCTGGCCTCCCTTTGTGGGAGGCAACCAGGCTAATCAGGGGAAGCCACCAGCCCCATCAACCCGCTGCTGTAGCCACTGCCAGTCACCACCAAGGTGTTTTCATCAACATGGACTCCAGTCCCTTCACCATGAAAAAATGATAACTTTATTTGGGCATTTAAGATGTGTCTTTCATAAGATATGACATTTCTTTTTTTTTTTTTTATCCTCACCTGAGGATATGTTTCCATTGATTTTTAGAGAATGTGGAAGAGAAGGGAAAAACTGAGAGAAATATCAAAGTGAGAGGAACACTTTGATTGGTTACCTCCTGCATGAGCCCTGACTAGGGCCCTAGCCAGGAAGGAGCCTGCAACCTAGGTACATGCCCTTGTTGAACCCAGACCCTGCAGTCAGCAGGCTGAGGCATTATGCACTGAGCCAAACCAGCTAGGACAGGATATGACATTTCTTAGCCCTCCAGCAGTGGACCTTCATTTTTTTTTTTCTCCACGAGTGTGGTGGAAAAACCTACATCACCTTTTTGGATTCTTATTACCCAAGTTACTAAGAATATTACCAGTGGCATACAGGGAGCTTAACCAATCAGTGGTCAGAAAATGTGTTTCCTCTGTTGTTGACACCGATCACCGGCTCCATCCCTGCCCCTCCAATCCCAGCTCTACCCCTGCCCAGGCCTGTAAGCTCTGGCCGAGGCTGCAGGCCTGGGCAGAGGACTCCCAAGCCCCTTCAACCACCGGCTTCACAGAGCCAAGGCCTCTGTGATCACCTGTTCTGATCCTGCCCCCAGCCATTGCTGGCTCTGCCCTTGCCCCACTGGCAGCCTCTGGCCAAGGCTGCAGGCCTGGGAAAAGGACCCCCAGGCCGCTCCAATTGCCAGCTCTGCCCATGCCCAAGCCCTGAGATCGCCAGCTTCATCCCTGCCCCACTGCAGCCTCTGGCCAAGGCTATAGGCCTGGGCAGGGGACTCCCAGACCCCTGCTTTGCCGGCTCCACTGGTGCTCAGACCCCTGTTATAGTAGGCTCTGCCCCTGCCCCTCTGATCACTGGCTCTTCAGAGCCCAGGCACTTGCGATCTCTGGCCTTGCCCCTGTCCAGGCCTGAGGCCTCTGGCCCAGGTATTATGCCTGGGTAGGGCACTCTCATACCCCTTTGATCACCGGCTCTGCCCCTGCTCCCTCTGATCACCAGCTCCACCCTTGCCATGCCTGAGGCCTCTGGCAAAGGCCTCTGGCTTGGGCAGGGGACACCCAGCCCCCTCTGATCGCCTGTTCTGCCCTTCGGGCCTCCCATATACCCTGCCACCTGCCTGGTGGCAGGCTAACAGGCCTGACCACTTCAGTGGCGGGGCTGAGCCGGACTATGAGTGCCACCATCTTGTGGCCATGGGGGAGGCCATCTTTGTGACGGAGTGAGGCCTAATTTGCATATTACTCTTTTATTAGATAGGATAACCCATGTGACAATAATAATGTAAAAGAGAAGGATATGTGGGGACATGACATTTTGGAACACCTTTGTATAATATTTCCATTTTTAAAAAATGTTAATTATAAACATATATGCATCTAGTAACAGTGCCCCACAATACTTGAAGCAAAATTCACAAAGTTGAAGGGAAGAGTGGACAATTCAATAACAATAATTGAAAATGTCATAACCCTAATAAATAGGACAACTAGATAAAGATCAGCAGAAAAAGAAAGAATGAAAGAAAGGAAGAAAGGAAGGAAGGAAGAAAGAAAGAAAATACCTGAACAACATTATAAGGCAAGAGACTCTAACAGACGAAAAATGGAATTTGAAAACATATTCTGATGAAATGCATATGGAGTATTCTTTGGGCTAGACTATATATTAGGCCATAAAATAAATCTCTATAAATGTAAAATAATTGAAATAATAGAAAGTAATTTCTGTGAACACAATTGAATTAAAGCCATAACAAGAACTTGAGAAATTCACAAATATTTAAATATTAAATAATATTAATTTAAATAATCAAAAGATAAAAAATAATTAAATGAAAATAAAAATACACAGTAAAAAAAAATATAAAATGCCACTAAACTAGGACTTAGAGGAAAAATTCTTGATGTAAATACCTGAACTAATAAAAAAGACCAGTAATGTGGCAAGATGAAAGATCCCTATACAAAAATCAGTTACATTTCTATACACTAGCAGCAAACAAGTCAAAGATGAAATGAAGATAGCAATTCCATTTAGAAGAGCTGCAAAATAATAAGATACATATGAAACAATTTAACTAAATAGTAGAAGATATATACACTGAAATTTATAAGATATAGGTTTAATGAAATTAAAGACCTAAATAAATTGAACAAAATTTCATCCCATGGATCAAAAGACTTAATTTTGTTAAGATAAGCATATATCCCAAATTTTTCTAAAGGATCAATAGAATCCCTCTCAAGGTTCAAGTTTACTTTTTCTTTTGAAAAAACTTTACCAATTGATTTTAAAATTCTTATTAGAATACAAGGGACCTAGAATATTCAAAAAATTCTTGAAAAGAAGAATAAACTTGCATCTCAATAAGACCTCTTTTTACATAGCTATATTAATTAAGACTTAAAGATAGACATATAGATTATTAGAATAAAGTATCTAGAAATAAATTCGGACATTTGTGGTCAACTAATATATGATAAGATTGCCAAAAATGATACTGTTATAATTAACTAGTTATTAATAATAGGAAAGGAGAAAAGAGAAGGCCAGACATAGGCATGTCACTTGGACAGCTTCACCAGGACGCTACGACTTTACACTCTCCAGGATTCCAACAAAGGGAAGACAGACACATGCCCAGTAATGTTGGGATGTCATAGGGACTATACTTGTCTGTCAATCACACAGATGGAGGGGATAGAGGGGACAGAGGTTGTTGAAAATAATTGGTGTGGCCACTGCAAGCGCGAGGAAAACTTGGGCTATATAATTGCTTGAACAAAGGAGTTCACTCTCTTGGTTCCTCTTGGCAGGCTTGGCTCATGGCTCATGCGTGGCTTTGTGGCATTCTCCCATGTGGCCCATATCTATAGGGACCTGCACATACAATGGACTAATGGACCGCAACTAGCCGGATGCTGTACTGACTGCTCCAACATGGAATCGAAACTGGGTACACTGGCTCTGACTTTAGCTCTACTAAAACCCCACTACACTTCTTTTATGACTGGACCAAGCAAAATGGGGCTTTGTGAAACCAGGGATATAATTCCATGGAAATAAAGTTTTCTACCATATCATATCCTCCTGTGCAGGTCTCAGAAAATTCCATTTCTTTGGATATTGCGAGGACCCCTTTCCTACTCTCAATAGGGGAAGATCAGGAACCATTTTCTCTGATAGCAGAACGATTCAATTGGGAAAGAGTAATCTTTTCAAATTGGGTTGCATGAACAACTGAATGTCCATATTCAGAAGAATAAATCTGGAGCCTCTATATATACAAAAGAAATGCAAAATGAATCATGGAACTAAATGTGAGAGCAAATAATACTCTTGGAAGAAAACATACAAATATTCATGACCGTGGGCTAAGCAACATTTTCTTAGATTAACAACAAACTAGATAAGAAAAAAATATATAGATAAATTTGACTTCATCAAAATTAATTTAACAGGGAACTTGCATTTTGGATATATGACACACACTTACAATAATAAAGAGACAAAGCCCAATTAAAATAATGGACAAAAGATTTTAACATAAATTTCTTCAACAAAAATACACCTGGTCAATAAGCACATGAAAAGATGCTCAACATCATTGGTAAATTAAGAAAATATAAGTCAAAGACAAAATAAGATGCCACTTTACAGACACTGAGATGGCAAAAATAAAAAGAAGCATGGCTGTGAAGAAATCTAATTCTTCTTTTACTGCTGGGAGAAGGGTAAATATTTGAGATCGCTTTGGAAAATATCACAGTTGTTCAAAATGCTAACTATACAGTTACCATATGACCTAGACTTTCATGCAAGAATGGAAATATGTCAACAGGAATGAAAACATGTGTCTACAAAACCTTGCATACAAATGTTTATAGCAGCATTATTCAAAATACCTCAGAAGCAAACCACCCCAAATGACCATTAAGTAATGCATGGATAAACAAATGTGGTATATCAGTATACTGGAATATTATTTAGCAATAAAACAGAAGGAGGTATTGATATATCCTAAAACATAGATGAACTTTGCACACATGCTAAATGAATAATGACAGTGGAAAATAACAAATATTAGATTTCATTGATCTGAAAGGTACAGAATATTCAAATCCATAATGATGCAAAGTAGATTTGTAGTTGCCTGAGGCTATAGAGGGGAAGGCAGAGGTGGAGACAACCTATTCCTTGGGCCTTAGAAAATATTTTGAAGTTAGATTGCAGTGATGGTTGCACACTTCTGTGAGTACACTAAAAACCACTTTGAATAAGTGAAAATTATAGTATGTGAAATATATTGCAATAAAGTTCATGAGAGAGAAAAGAAAATAAAAACCCACAAAATTCAACAGAAGTGTGATACAGTCAGGAGTTAGTGTAATTTCCACACTGTAATTTCTTTCCATTTGTTAAAAGTAAACTTTAATTCAGCTCTGATTTTCCCATTAGCCATAAATTAGAAAAAAATATCAATTACGAAAGTCATTTTACTTACCATATAAATGTCAACTGATTAACAGATGAATAGATTTTACTAACTGATGCATGAGAAACACTTCTCTCAATATCTACTAAGCAATGAAGACATTTGAGGATGAAGAGAAGTTTTTTATTGCACTTATAATATTTGAATATCCTACACATTAATGATGTTTCAAAAGTAACAAAGCTAGGTTATAAAGAATCAAATAGTTGTTTGTCCTTTGAGCTTTGCTAAAGATAAACATTATTCATTTCAAATCCCAGGATCTCTTTACTTGCTTGCAATCTGATGGGCTTACACCTTCAGCGAGTGGGAAAATAATTATTTTGGCATAAAAATTACTATTTTTTTTGCAGTTGATTCAAATTTAAGAGAGGAAATTGCATTTCTTTCTCTTTTTTTTAATCCAACACTTTCTCATGGGCTCTTCTGAATCAAATATTTATTTATTTTATATTAATCCTCATCTGAGGATATTTTTCCATTGATTTTTAGAGAGAGTTAGAGAAAGAGGGAAAGACAGAGATAAATATCAATGTGAGAGAAACACATGGATTGGTTGCCTCCTGCATGAGCCTGGACCAGGGCCCAAGCCAGAGAGGAGCCTGCAACCCATGTATGTGCCCTTGACCAGAATGGAACTCAGGACCCTTTGGACTGCAAGCCGATGCTCTATCCACTGAGCCAAACCAGCTAAGGCTGAATCAAATATTTAAATAAATGATGGTCTGTGAAAAAGAAAATAAATATGATTAATTTCTAAAATGTACACTAGGTGTCTAACTTGTACTATGGCCACCATTACTCTAGTCACTGAAGACACAAATTTGACCAAGGCTGATTAGCCTCTTCTGCTAAGAGACTCATAAACTTCTTTTAATTAAAGAAGTAAAAAATGCATCATAACCACTTAATCAAAATATAGTAAAGAATACCTTTGAATAAACTTACATATTTCTGGATTTCTTAACCAATAAGAACTTCATTAATTATGACAATAATTTATTGATTCTTTTTAAATTAATGTTTTAATTTTAACCTTTCAAGAAAGGAACAGTATATCCTTAACAATGTTTTATAGATATCCCACTTATTTCCTAAATATTGCTTAAAAGTATTTTCATCCAACCATACCCTCAAACTTGAGTTTCGCTCAGTATTGTCCATCTCAATGGTTAACTCTGCTATTCATTAAGTCTCAGATATAAAATCTTAAAGATTATGATCCTTGATACTTTCCCCTTGTTACTTTTCTCACCCCACCAGCACACTTATTCTGTTATTTTCTCTTTATTTCACTTATTATTTTTCAAATATTTTCAGTTCTCTCAATCCCTACTGCCACTGCCTAAATCCAACTACTACTTATGATCTCAAGCATAAGTCACTTCAATAGTGACTGTTTTTGTCCTCTCCTGAGTCACATCTTTTAATTTATTTTCCAGCTCCAACAGAGAGATGTTTGTTTCAAAAAGCAAATCCGCTCATCTTTAAAAATCCATCAGCTGTGACCTAAATGATCTGGCCCCCACCTATTTTCCAGGCTCATCTGGTCTCTGTCTCCTTGAGCTGTTTCAGCCATGCTGGCATGCTCTCAGGGCTTCTAATGTTCCATGTCTCATTTTATTCCTGCTACCCCCAAGCTCTATTTTCACCTAGTTAACTTCTCTTCACTCATCTTTGCTTCATTAGGGAGCTTCTTTTGACTTCTTCAAAGTTGATCAGGTCAATATATTAGAAATTCTAACAGGAATACGATGTTTTCAGACTTTTATTCTGACATAGCACTTTCATTCCACATCCCAGCTCATAAATGTTTCTGCATCTGTTATTTAATGAGTGCACTCATTGCTTACAATACCATGAGATCATTAGGGCCAAGACTCTCTTCTTTTCTCATAATCATATCATCAGCAGCCGTTACAGCGTGTAGGATAAAATAAGCACATAATACAAGTATTGAGTGATTCAATCAAATGATGATAAGTAAAGTAGTAGATTTTTAACCCTCAAGGATGATGGGTTGTATTTCTATAACCTAGGTTAATTTCTTTATTTCATTGCAAATCTTTTTCAACCAGACCACAGAAAATTCCTTTACTGTACTGTTACATACAGAAAACATATGCAGACATATACATAGAGCAAATAAATACTAAATATATTCTATTATCATGATTAGTTAGAAATATTAAAACAGAACTGCCAACTTAATGCCCTTTAAAAATCCAATAGATAATGTTTATTTTTCTATTCCTGGTCAACATGAAGCAATTCATCAACAAAGACCTACGCACATTATCCTCAAGCAAATCCTCAATACACCTACTTTTCAATTTCTCCATTAGTACCATTCAAGTAGAAAGTGGAAACACAAATCTTCTCTTATCTGCAATACTGCTCTGGCCTTCAAAAATGGTTTTGATGTTTCTACTTTAATTTTCCTTGAACATATTCCTCACTTTGTAGACAGCGTTCTTCTAAAATATGACTTAGATATCGTGATTTTCTTCAAATTGTGCTTATTACTCAGAAAATAAAACCTATACTTCTACAAAGCCCAACATAATATTCCTCCTAGTTACCCCGCTGGGCTCATCTTCTGTCATTCTCCACATCCTCTGTTACTTATATATTTTCTGTTGGAATTGATTGATGCAGTTCCCACCCAAAGTTCTTTGTAATTATTTTTCTTTCAGCTTATGAAACTCTTCAACCTGACGGTGAAATGTTGCCCCCACTGTGGGCTTTCCCTAAGCACCTTATCATTCGCTAGTCCTCACCTTGTTATTTTTTATTTTTATTTTTGCAGCTTCATTTTTTTGGAGTTTTGCTTGATATTTGCTTATACTTGGCTTATCAAGCCTGCCACCATGTATCCCCAGAACCTGGAATATTATCTGACACATAGCAGGGTCTGACACAATCGGCAAACAAATTAACAGATTAGCAAAACCTATGGGTCATGTTAATAATAATGCACAAAAAAGTTATAAATATGGCAAGAGAGAAAAAGCAATGTGATATTTTAAAGAAGGAAGAATAGGAAGTGTAAAGAAGGTTAATTCACACAAATCTATCATGGGAAAGAAGGACAAAAAAGCAGAATGGTGTATTATAGTGATGTGTGTGTGTGTGTTATGCAGACTAGGTTGTTTTTCTTTGTACACACAGGCAGAATTCCCACAAGAACTGACAATAGTTGTATACACATACATAAACACTACATGTATATATATACACATATAAACATATATATGTTTAATTCAAGTAAAGTTTCTAAAATGTTTAAGTAAGAAATATACAAATCTTTATATAAAAACTAAATTTTAGTTTATTTTATATTTCTTTACAGAGGAGTTCGAATGGAATACTCATCTTAGTATATGCAAAGCAATGCTAGACTAGTAGTCAAGAAATTTATACCCTAAGTCTCAAGATTATCCTAGGTGCATTAAACCACTTTATTTCTCTGGGTCTCAGTTTCTTTTTGTTTAAACTGAAATGGGAGACATGGAGTGATTTTCAGCTCTATAATGTGCTGTCATTTTCATTAAAGATTTGCTGAAAATTAAACTTCCTTGAATGCTCATTCATGTTCCATAAGCAAACCAAAATACTAAACTATTTCTACTGTAGTTTGAAAAAAAATCTATATTGTATAGTACAGACAGGTCACAAAAGTTCTGCTGATGCATGGCTGCTCATGAATAAAGGTATACAGACCAAGATATTCAAAACTCCAAAAATGGGAGGGGCAAAAACATATCTTCAAATCTTTCAAAGATCTCTTGGGAATGTCTTTGTTTTGTCTTACTTAAATGTCACCATAAACTAATGGAATAATTGCTGGGTTTTTTTTTTTTTTTAATCTTTAAATTTCTAACTGCTTTTGCATGACCAGGTATAGCCAAATGTAATTTTTTTCTTTTCTTCAGAAAAAAAGGGCAGAAATATTCATCAAATGCTCAAGGAAATATAATTTATCTTAAATTAGTCAATAATGAACCTGCTGGCCCTGGATAGAACCCAAAGTACTGACTTCTCAAGATGCTGAATTCCAAAACAGTTGTACTTGCATGCATCACCGTATCTGATACGGACTGAAGCAATTTACATCTCTAAGGAAACTACATAAGAATCTTTAAAGAAAGAAATACTGGAAATGTAATAATTTTATTGTCCATATTTAAGAGGATAAATCAAAATGGGTTGAAACAAGCTCTTTTGAAATAGTGAAGTAAATTATGTCTAATAAAAAGTATTTCTATCAGTGTTTTATTCCAATTCAAAGGAGACCTTTAAATACATTACTTAGGTAATTTTGGTTTCTCTCAAGGATAACTTATTCAAGAATTTGCATAATGATTTATATAGCCGATGATGTGCTTTTATTAGCAACAATATATACTGTTGAGCAAAAAATTATTATACCATCTAAGTACTTTTTCCCAGTGAATGAATTCATTAGTAGCATCTCTTTTCCTAAATTATTCACAGTTGTAATTTATGGTAAAACATAATACAGAGATGTCTCTTGGATAAACTTTCTCATTTAAGGGGAAATACGTGAATAACTGTACAGCATTATAGAGTAATCATGCCACTCATTCAAAGCTGTGGAGACAGGAGTATCTCTTCTCGCACTTCAAATTAAATTTTTACCTAAGTAGACTTCTA
The DNA here is from genome assembly GCA_004026665.1 of Murina feae. Taxonomy (NCBI): domain Eukaryota; kingdom Metazoa; phylum Chordata; class Mammalia; order Chiroptera; family Vespertilionidae; genus Murina; species Murina feae. Next base: position 40,201 of record PVJC01007503.1, read on the forward strand.
AGGTGAGAATCAAACTTTTCACTCCAACTTTCCTGTTTTGATGACCATTGCTTTAAAAATTATGCTGGAATTAATGTTCACATCCATCTACTTACAGAAAAATTTAAACAAGCTAAATATTCATGGTAGATCTGATGTTTTCCTTTCTAAATATATAAATATAAAATAAATATTCCAATCTTTGATAAAGTGCATATTACTTCATTTCTATTTGCCTGAATGTACATAAATGGTATAAATACAGTTAGATCCTTCTTTGATGACTAAACATTAGAAATTATATAAATAAATATATAAAATAATAACTTTCAAAATGAATAATGTAAAATTTTCTTGATAGTTTCAAGATGAATAATAAAAAAATATAAATGAATCTAACAACAAGGAGTGGTGATTGCTGTTGGGAAGGGCAGAGATATACCTAGTCTAATGGCTAGAGTCCCTAATGGTCATCAGTTTTTATCCTTTAACTTACAGATGAAAACTTGCTTCCTGGTCAGAAAAGTTGGCAGTAGTCATAAAAGTGATAATAACTTACCTGAATAAAGAAATATCTCAATTAGAAGTATTCCCCCAAAATTATAAGAAAGTGGGATCACACTTTTGGCCTGTACCCTGCACTATCCAAAGGGATGGAATTCAAGACCAAATGACTCTACTCATACATGCTGGTCTTCTTTGCAGAGTTGTCCATAAAACAAGCAAATACATAAATAACTGACTTAAGATAAAGGAGCTATAAATTACACTTTAAGATCCTCCCTATGAATTCCTCATTAAAGAGCCATTGCTTTCATCCCACCTTGAAAAAACTGTCTTCTAACCATCGAATGGTTTCTCTTATATCTCAGTCTAGAACAGGATTTTTCAAACTTGGAACTACCAATGTTTTCAGCTGGATAATTCTTTGCTGTGAGGAGCTGTCTTGAGTGTTGTAGAATGTTTCGTGGAATCCCTGATCTCTACTCACTAGATTCCCTCAACTCCCTCTTTTCACTCATAATAATCACGGATGTCTTTAGGTTGCCAAATGTCTCCTGGGGCAAAAGTATCCACACTGAGAACAGTGGTCTGGGGGAAGAAGCGATACTGTCCTGTACAAGCAGCATGCATAAGTGTACAGTCCTGTGACTTCACTGGTTAATTAATATCCATTACAGTACCGAGGGCAATTACTACTGGGTTACTGATATACACCACTAAGGCCAGATCTTTTAAAACACAATTTTTTTTTCATTACTCTAGCCAGCATGAGAGGCCACTTAGCCAGCCAGAAGTTTGTGATAATCTTTCTTTTTTGAAAATTTGAAAGGTGAAATTTTAGTTGCTTTTATCTAGCAATTATTTTCTTGTGCTGCTATAATTTTTATAGGGCACTTAGTTCCTCTCACATGAATCAGAATATAAGTTTCTTAATTTCATGATTGTACATAGAGTTGGATCTATCCTCCAACCTCCATATGTCATATATATGGCAGAAAAAAAATAAATTAATTAAAAAAGTACAATGGCATACAAGCCAATTAATGCTACCTATACGTATGGCAAGCCAATAAATATTCCCTGGTTCTAGGCAAACCTATTATTGTGTAACAAATCAAATCGGTAGTAGGACAAAAAAGTTTGTGACTAAAATTTTCCTTGGAATTCTTTGGTTACTATATATAAATTTCCTCCCTCTGTTTTATGTTATTTATATGGCATGTTTTAAAAATATTACTGATTTTCAGAATCAAAGAGGTATAAAATTCTCTGCTAGTTATCTCTTATTAGTGCATGAAATATATTTTTTGTAACCTTTACATAGTTTAAGCACATGACTTGGACCCATGTTTCCAATTACATTTTAATTTCAAAAAGTGATTTGATAGACGTATTTACGATTTCTGGACATTTCTGTCAAGACAAGAAGTGATATTCAATTTATTGACAGCAGAAAGAGACCAGCTAATCCTTGTGAAACATGTTCCTCATTGTGTCATTATGAGTGAGCTTTTGTTTGAAATAGTTCTGGCTGTAAGAGATAACATTTCCAAACACTTAGAAAAGATTAAGAGCAATTTGGGGGCTATGTCACTTTTTAATTATAGTTCCCCTTCAAAAAGTTATATACCCTTTAATTTCCTCCTTTATTAGAAATCCCACCTATGGTCAATTTCAAAGAATGCCTTAAGACAATTATTTCAGGAAAATGATTTACTTTTGCTTTATTTTTGCCAACCATTGGCCATTGTTGTTGTAGTCTGTTAAACATGACTACATAGTTAAAAGTACCTACCATTAATATTTAAAATATGTTTAAGCAGGTAACTGACAATGTGGTATTATCTTAATTTTTAAAATACATTAGGGATCACGTTTTAGCAAAATATGTCTTAATAACAGGCCAATCTGTTATCACATTTTTGTGAATAATGTGTTTATTATTTTAGTTGACTTGGCACACTTCTATTATAAAGCGTTTTAGAGTAATCTGATCCAATTAATTATGATTATAATTAAAATATTGATAATTGCTCAATGAATAACCTGCCATCTGAATAAAATTCTTAAGCTCTGCTAAGACATTTTGTTCCAAAATAAAGGCCTTAGATAGAACATAAATCCAGACATTAGCCTAATGTAAGGTCTACAAACACAACTGTATTTAATAATGCTATCTTGGAATTGGGAGGAAATGATCAAATGAATTCCTCTGAAAAAATCAGGAATCATGGTAATTTGTATTTTTGTTTGCAGTTTTGGGTTAACTGGCTGCAAATATCTATTTATATAAAGGCTAAGCGATCCTCCTTCCCTCCAACCAGTAGCTATAATGAGCTCTGACCACCAGGGGGCATACACTCAATGCAGTAGCTGCCAAGATGCGCACTGGCCATTTAAAAACAAATAGCAGCAGGGAACTGGTGCTAACAAAGCAACACTTGGCTTCTCCCATGTGGGACATAGGCCCCACAACCACTCTGGAGCGACACCCCACCAAATCGCAGCCAACACTGCCAAGACCCCATGGCGCAAAATGTAGCCCAAAGCCCAGCCCGGCCCGGTGACCAGCCTCCTTGGAGTTTCTTCAGCCCAGGAACCTGACTTGCTCAGGTGCAAACATTTTACAGTTTAACCAAATGTTTGTGAAGAATTATCACATGCCTCATCCCATTTGATCCTCACAGAAGTCCTGGAGTAGGTAGAAAAGAGACTCAGTAGAATCCTGATCATGAATTTGGTTGTCACCTCTATTACAGAGAAAGGGTGAATCGCAATATTAAAATATTTCTTCTAATTAATTTCCTTTCAATGTGCATGAATCCATGCACCAGGACACTAGTATGCCACACTTATCTGCCTACCCTTTCATTGAATTCTGACACCTCTAGGACTTAAAAATTGCTTAATTATCTGTTGTGAGATAAATGTCTCTAGGGTATCTATGAATCTTAGAATATCAGTGAATAAGACTATTTGTTAAATATGACTTTGTGGTAATTAAGAGTCATAAACTGCATAGAGGAGAGTAGGAAAAAATACCTTAAAAAGATTTAAAAAGACTAAACACACAGGCACAAAGATAAAATGGCCTCAATCAGCACATGAAGAAAAGTAGAATGAGATGAAATAGGAGTGGTGTGAAGTCCCAATGGTAAAACTGAGATACTAAAATAACCAAAAGTCTTGTTCTTGTTTCTTTTCTGATGTATCATAAATGCTAAGAGAGAAAGGAGTAAATGATGAAAAATAATAGATAACGTGTGACCAGAAGGAAGGTCTCATTAGACTGAGAAGGGGAGTGATCATTAAAGAACAGTCAGGGCTGGCTAGCATGGCTCAGTGGTCAAATGTCAACCTCTTCACCAGAAGGTTACAGTTCTATTCTTGGTCAGGGCATGTGCTCAGGTTGCAGGTTTGATCCCTGGTGTTGGGCTTGTAGGAGGCAGCCGATCAATGATTCTCTCTCATTATTTATCTTTTTTTTTTATCTCTCTCTCCCTCTCTATTCCTCTCTGAAATCAATAATATATATATATACAGTCACATAATATTTGGTGACCTACTGAGTGACTATACCTAATACGTGCTTGGCCTTTGGCAGTCTCTACTAATCCCCAAAGATGATATTTTATAATAAGGGGCACAAAATTAAAAATATTTTTGATTTTTTTCTCCAATCTAATTTTATGGAAAATCAATTCAGACTGACTTTAATCAGCAAATAATTACTATACCCTCCCATCATTACCAATGACTTCTCTCCACCTCCTATACAATCTCCTATTGAGGGCATTTTTTTCCCATTGATCTCAGCAACTTTCGCTGATTCCTTTATCCTCCTCTCTAGTATCCCTGAGGTCTATGCAATTAAAAAATACTGGATCCCGCTGATACTGTTTATTGAAGTTTTTCATGAGGGTTCTTATCATCTCCCATAAGGAAAATCATGTATTCTTAAAAAGTGAGCAAATGCCTTATACATACTCAGCATTCCACAAGTTCTATAAAGAATTACATCCAACATAGGTGTTCCTCTAATGCCTATGACTTACCTTATTAGTTTTAAAATTAAAATGTCATTATTCTATGTTAGTAATAACCCAATTGCTAATATATATATCATGGCTGGTTTAAGTTAACTTAATAGATATGTATCTATACAGTCACTTCATGATTTGCAAAGACCTTTATCTCTTAATATATAAAAACACCAGAATGTTCCAATCCATCTCTTCCACCTGGTCATTCTACAATACATATGAAGACTAAAGGTTGATTCCAATACATATGAAGACTAAAGGTTTATTCCAAACGTACACGTAGGAATAAAAAAAAAAAGTAGCTCACGGTTCATTGCATTAATTTGGTTAGGTCCTCTGAGGCCTAGCATGATATTTTGTCTAAATCGTGAACTTATATAACAAGCAATATATTAAACCTTTAGTTATATAAAACAGTGAGCAAATAAATTTTAATTGGTATTTGATGGCTAGATTTTAAACATTTGGAACAGTTCATTTATTATCACTTACTCTACAGGTAATCATAGTTAAATTTAACCTTAAGATGACTGAATTAAGAGAAAGGTGAAGTTTATACTTCTTTCTAAGAGTAAAATACATACATTCACTTATTTGAACACTGTTCATCTAAACGATGATCCTGGAGTTGGAAAATGATATTGGTAGCATTCTAAATTTTAAGAGTGAAATACATCAACTCCTACAGAAGGCCAGTTTCAGAAAGGCTGCCTTCCGCTTGATTTGGGAAACCAATACTGAATTAGAAAAAATTCAAAAAAGAAGGAGAAGTAGAGGGAGAAAAAGCTCATAATAACTTGTTGGACTAGACATAAGAAAAATCTTAGCATTGGTATAACTAATATTACATAAAAAATAGAAATATTCATTATAAATAATATTCCTGGAAATATTATTTACTACAAAGAATAAATGGGAAGAAAATGAAGCAGAAGGTCACATGGGTATTTTTCTATCACTCCATATACTGATTCTAATGATATTTCAGCCCTAACTTTTTCCCCTAAGTGCTTTGCAAGGGATAGACCTTAAAAAAAGAAAAAATGTATACCTAGAGAACATTCTAAACAATAATTAAATGCACACAGTAATTAAGTATAAGTATTCATTACTTACAAAAGTTGTGTTTTCCAATAATAATGTGGTGGCATTTGTTTCTATATTCAGTTTAATGACATGTCCATTCTCGCTTTTATACACCACATCTGTATCTGCAACAACAAAGATATTAACAATAAACAATCACATTGATTAGGTAATATAATAACTGTGGAGGAGAAAATGTGAGTCATTTAACAGACACAGTAGAATGATCATTGGTAGCCTTTAATAACCTGAGCAGGTTTCTAGAGTTGGCTCACATTAATCCACCTAACATATGGCCTATTGTGCAAGGAGAACAAGGTTAGTGAGAGGGCCACTCACAATCCTGATTTAACAAATAAAAATTAATTAAAATATGGGCAATTGGCAGCTCATTCTGAGATGAGAAAGAAGGAACAATGAAAAGTGCCTCCAGTTTCCTATGTAGGCTGTTACTGATTAATGATCTAGTTAAACTTGCAGAAAGAGCTGCCAGTTCATCATAACTACACAATTCTAGGGCTACTCCTATTGAACCAACCTCATGCAGGCTTTTTCATGGGTCCAGTCTTACCACCGTTCGTTCCTACTTCAATCTTTTTCCTTTGGGTTGAAATTTGTCTATGTTATTTTATCTGGTTCATATGATCATAGATCGAAATCTTTGATGATAAGGCCCTTTTAGTGCATAACATTCTAAAATGAAGATATTTTAAGCTATACTAATTACCTTCAAATGTTTATGATGTATGGGAAGGTTTTCAATATATGTATTGTATTCATGTACTAAATTCTGACCAGTCTTGCAAAAGGTTTCTGTACTTATCGGTTTACCAAGTGTGACAATACAATGAAACTTCCCTTATTTTAGAGGCCAGTTGAAGACTGTACTAATAAAATTTTATAAACATCAGGATTATAAAATACAAACAAACAAATATTTCTGGAACTGTTAGCATATACCACTGTATCTACTTTGTCAACTTTAGAGGAAGGGTGTTCTTATTTAAAATAATGCAATTGCTTCTGAACAGCTGCTGATTTTATATATTTTGGAGTCACATTCATCCGGAAATTAAATTATCATAGGAGTACCTCAGACTAAATATATCAGGGAAAACTGTCAGAAAGGATATTCACTGTCAGAAAGGATACTCACAATATACACAAAAGCAGTCTTGAGTATTTCTTTTTAATAATAATAATATCTTTCTAGTTTACCCACTAACCTTTCCTATGGTATTAAACATCCCAAACCCCTGCCCTTGGAAGAAAGGCAGTATTGAAGAGGATTTAGTCCACTATTCATAGCCAGTGAAGTTATGTACGTTACAACCACTCAGATCCTGAATGTCTTCATCTGTGTAATTATAAGCAAGGACCGCCTGCAGGGTGATGGGCATTGTATAGAAATGTCTGACACTTGGGCAAAGCAAGATTTTCTGACCTATTTTCCAGTTATTTCAATATTATAAATCCTAACACCTACAAATCACATGATGAGAAGCAATCAATATTATAGAAAACCAGAGGCCCAGTGCATGGAATTCATGCATGGGTAGGGTCCCTAGGCCTGGCCAGCAATCAGGGCTGATCTGTGGGGCCTTGCTGGCAGCCTGATGCCGCCTGCTGGCCGACCCCAGCAGGGGGCAGCTTCTACATTGAGTGTCTGCCCCCTAGTGGTCAGTGCATGTCATAGCAACTGGTCATTTTACAGGTCATTATGCCAGTTGCTGGATTTGCATTTTAGGGTTTTATTATATAGGATAAGACATGTTTTTCTTTTTCATCTGTGTTTCATTCAGAAGACTGAGTGGTCAATATGACTCCCCTATTAGAGTCAAAGATGGCTAAGAGAGCCAATAGTTCTTTCTGACGTTATTCACAGAAGGACAGTGACATATTGGACCCATGGCCTGGGGGAGAGGGGAAAATAAATGGTGATTTAAAAGAGAAGGAAGACAGACAGAAATATTTTGAAGTTATTTTCGGAGGCAGACAGCACAGACTGAATGATAATCTATATGATCTTTAAAATAAGGCCTTGCAAACATTAATAAACAAGGAGAATAAAATAAGGCATGGCATCACCTTCTGAATCCTTGTTGTTAGCTATAAATAAATTGGGTCACTTTTATCATTAACTTCATCTGTTTTCCTTTTCTCATGATGTTGACCAACTAACAGATTTACATACATAATACATATTTATATTCTTCTCTATATTTCTTTGTTTTCTATCCCAAAATTATGATCACAACCTAAAGGCAACAGTCACCTCTGTTACTTGGTCTTGGCAGCTGACTCAATTAATACCTGAATCAACAGAACAAGACCAACCAATCCCCTCTGTTATTTTTCTTGATATTCTCAATTCTGTATCATTTCTTGATATTCATTAACATACACATTATAGATTAGCAAGAAGAGACAAAGCAGATGCCTTTACAAATCATCATTATAACAGTTTTGTGATAAATTAAGAGTGAAAGGACTCCTCCCTTCTACATGGAGGTAAATACAGCACAAAGGCACTTGATGGGTGAGTTTTCTCCCAGGGGACAAGGACACTACAAAGTTCTAAATAGGGATGAAGCGTGTGGGCTTGAGGAGACAGAGGATCTTAGAGAGCAATTTTAGTGTGAAGCGTGGTTCTTTAACAATCGAAGAGATAGAGTAACACGTGGCCTCAGAGTCTCTCATAAAAAGAGAAAACGCCAGGCAGGTGAGAGGTTGTATAGGAGGCAGGATAAGGAAAATTACTTTTTGTTTCCTTTAGTACCAAACCAGAAGTGAGTGAAGCTTGTTTGAGAAGATAAAAATGTTACCTTAACATTTTTTAAAGTAAAGTTTGTTAGGTAATTATTTATACTTGAACAAATCTACAGGATTTGAGGTTGTATAAATGCCTCTAGCTCTGCCCTCCTGGGAATAATACTATCAATGTTGTAGCAATAGAATATATTTTTTTTAAATTCAAGAATAACTCTCTAGCTAAATATTTATTTCAAATTTCTGCCTAAATTATTTTAAAAGTATCTATGATCTGCCATAATTAATTCTTTTTATTTTTTTTTCTGGTCTTTAAAATCTGGTCTACTGGGTCTCATATTTATCCTACTTTCTTATTTGATTTATAATCGCTAGTGAAGTCTCCCAGTTTTGAAACTCCCATTACTGCACCTAATCAATCCCTTTAGGGAACCATATTTTAAAACTGTCATCTCATATTTTGTTTAATATTAGGTAATGAAATATGAGTGAACCACATCAAGGAGTGAAGTACATTAACATAAGAAGATAAGGTAGGTGTACGTAAAATATTTTTAAAACACAGTATTATGCATGTCTCTACAGTATCGTGATTAAATAATTAATCTTCTTTTAAGTTCAATGAAAGAGTTGATAAGTCAATTATCCTAAATACATATACAATCCAGTCAGTTTTTTTTTTTTTTCTTAATGAAAAGGCATGAAAGATGTAATCTGCTTGGCCTATCCATCCCTGGCTTCAAGAATGCATTTTTTGGTGTCTGTTCTCCACATTACTGTCATTTCTGTCCCATTCATTTTCCCTATTTATCTAACAAAAAAAAAAACAAAAACAAAAACAAAAACACAACAATGGTATATCCTAGTTAAAGTCTTTCAAGTAAATGCAACCTTTTAATTTACACCTCTTCCACACACAGCAGCCAGTAAAAGACTTCGCGTTGCATCCCCCCATGCATCCACCTCAACCTTGAGACCAAGAACCAAAGCTGATTTTACTTTTAGTTCTTGAATACCCTTGCCCATGAGGCTGTAAATAAGTACATAAACTCAATTATTTTTTTTTCTTCTGAACATTAATTTAGCTGCACCATATGTTTCTAAAACTGAAAAAAAAAATCTTAACAATTAAACTGTTTAATTAATACTCACTTCAAGAAGCTTCCCTCTCTGTGTTCACCAAGCCAAACTATTACATCCACACTCTCATGGAAATAACTGTCTTACCCAGCAGTATACATTATCTCCCCCAATCCTGCCACCCTCACCTTCTGCACATTCTAAATAATCACATTATTGTTCTCCCTGACTGCACTGAGTAATAAGCATAGCATTTCTTCACAGCTTATCTTGGAGGTCTTCTGGGAAATTGCAGTTGACAACATTTGTCTCCTATATATATCAATAAAAAGTCACCTTCTTGGTTATTGTTGATGTATTTGATAATGTAAGTATGTATTTAATTTTGATACAATATGCTCTTTTAAAAATATATTTTATTGACTTTAAAGAGAGAGAGAAAGGGAGAGGGAGAGAGAGATAGAAACAGTGATGAGAGAGAAACATCAGTCGCCTGACTCCTGCATGCTCTCTACTTGGGATGTAGCCCCCTACGCAGGCATGTACCTGACCTGGAATCAAACTGGGGACCTTTTAGTGCCTGGGATGATGCTCAACCAACTGAGCCACACTGGATAAGGCTGACATAATTTGCTTTTAATGTTTCAAAATTAAACCTGTCATCTAGCTGTCTACCTATCATTAATCATCTACCTACACAGAGTTTTCAAAAAGTAGAAAAAAATAATTATTTGAGAAACTTTAATCCATATATGATCTTCATCTTTTTAAAAACTTATTTTTATTATATCTAAAATAAAAATTCTATAACATCATTTTTTAAATTTATAGTCTGACCAAAAGCTGAGTATTATTTTTTTATTTTTTAGAAATATATTTTTATAGATTTCAGAGAGGAAGGAAAGAAGGGAGACAGATAGAAACGTCAATGATGAGAGAGAAGCAAGTATTGATTGGTTTTCTCCTGCACACCCCCCATTCGGATAGAGCCTGCATTTGGGCATGCGCCCTGACTAGAAATGAAACCATGACCTCCTGGTTCATAGGTCCACACTCAACCACTGAGCCGTGCCTGCTGGGCATTGAGTATTTTTTTAAGAGTAAAACAAAATAATAAAATACTTATCACAGTAAATACTCTAATACATTTAGGAAGGATTTGATAAGTAACAAATTAGTTCTCACTTTCCTGAAATTGCAAAGTTCATCCCTGACCTGTAATAGCCAAATCCATTGTGCACTCCCCCCACACTTATCCCACCTCACCTGACTTCACAGTGTGTGACAATGATGAACCGAAGGGTTTTAAGTCCTTTCCTCTTGTCTTTGAACCATTACTTTGCCCTGGAATTCTTCCTTCAACAATCTCTGTATTCCACCCTTCCAATCACTATCTAAACAAAGACATCCTTCAAAGCTCAATTCTGAGCTTTATTTTTTTCCCAGCCACTGTTCTCTGAGTGATCCTTTCTATTCAGACCTTTCTTTCATATTGATTTTTAAACTTTCAACTCAAGTTTGACCTCTCCCATATGCCAGTTTTAACTTTCCACTTCTATGCTAGATTTCATAAATGTCTTGCAGATACATAAAACTCAGTGGACTAAAATTAAACTCCTTATATTTTTGGATATGCCCTCCCTCAAAGTTTTATTTCACCTT
>PVJC01007504.1:0-51289 GCA_004026665.1 Murina feae
GATATAACCCAAAGATTGCCTGTATTTAATTTGATCCTCATAAACCCCCTGAATGGTAGACAACATGGATGTTATCCACTCTGCCTCAGCCTACTAGCTGGTCTCTATCCTTCCCTGTACCACCAACATCCAGAAAGACACTACTGGTACACTGCCTCCCAACTCCACTGCTCTGAAACTGTTCTCACAAAGTCACCAGTGACATATCCAATGGGTCCTTTTCATTCTTCATTCCACTTCACCATTTAACATTGTTGATAACCTACTCTAACTGTGATATGATTAATCTCTTATTCTCCTCTTACCTCTTGGATCACTTTTTCTCCTTCACTCTTTTCTTGTTTTCCATACTCCCCTTTAAATAGTTATTCCCAAGTTTCTCCCACCTCCTCAGCAGCACTAAGGATGTCTGACTGCAGCTTAGGCCTGCTCCCCGCTGGCAAGTGGACATCCCCCAAGGGATCCCGAGCTGCCGAGGGATGTCTGACTGCCAACTTAGGCTGGATCCCCTGGGGAGCGAGCCTAAGCCAGCAGGTGGACATCCCCCGAGGGGTCCCAGACTGTGAGAGGGCACTTTAGGTAATTTCATCCATTCTATTTTCAATCCCTGTATGTGTGCTGATGACCCCACATCTACATCTCCCACTGGTTTTCTAAGAGTTAGATTAGAATTTTAAATTGCCTCCCAGACATCTCTACTTACTACTCCCATTCCCATTCATCTTCCAACTCCAGCTATCTTATTCACTTAATGAGTAGCTCCCCCATTGTTTATAGGTTTGTCCATAGTCATACAGTTATGGCAAATGTGGTCTCAATCAGGTCAGCAAACTTTTCTTTCAGGAAAGGATCCAAAAGTAATTATTTTAAGTTTTGAAAGCTACATGTGGTCTCTGTTGACATTCTTCTTCTTAAAAAAAAATACAACCCTTTAAAAACATTTTTAAAAACACCAGCCAAACATATTTTTAGCTTGCAGGTTGAACAAAACAGGCACCGAGTCATCGTTTGCCAACCTGTAGGGCCTGGTCTCCTCACTCCCAATCTTGCTCTCTTCTTTGCGTTAAGAAGTTAAAAGCATAGATGTATAGGGTATTTACAGTTTTAAAATTCCTTTCGTACACATCACTTCATTTGCTCTCTTTCCTTTGGACTCCCATAGGACTTTACATGTACCTCTCTTATTGTTCAGCCTCCAATTCACAACTTATTATTTTATTGGGATATTCTTGAAAACAATGATTAATTTCCATTTTTTTATATTCCATAACAACTAGCGCAATGTGTTATTCATAAGAAGCACTTTAAAATGTTGGTTGAATACATCAGTAACCTAGTTTTAAGTTTTATTTAAATAGGGAAAGTGAAGAGGGTCTGAAATCTGAACATGCAATCCGATGGCTGGTGCTATTCTGCACTGTAAGGACAGTCATGGGGTAAGAAGAAATGGAAAGGATGAGGGAAGCCCACAACACCAAGGTCTCTGCTTCCCCCACTGGGAGCTCCATCTCTAAGAATTGAACTGCCCAAAGTTTTTCCAAGAGAAAACTCAAGCTGTCTGGGACCCCATGTGGGGTCTTAACTGACTCACTTGAGCAGCAGAGGTCTCCACGCATGATTGAAATGAAATCAAAGAATCTTAAAGTTAGAAGAGACCTTAATGGTTTAGCTCTCACCTAGATGGCTATCGTCAGCTCCCAGCTTTCTGGGCTAAAGCAGGAAAGCTGTGACACAGCTCTCATCACGTCTGTAGAAAAAGTAAATAAAAATTTTTGGATTTTTTTTTTATTTTATAATTTTTTTTATTTTGTTTTATTGCTTTGTAAAGTATTACAAAGAGTATTACATATGTCTCCTTTTTTATTTCCCTTGACCTTCCCCCGGCCTCCCCTAATTTTTGGACTTTTTAAAAAATATATTTTTATTTATTTCAGATAGCAAGGGAGAGGGAATGATGAGAGAGAATCATTGATTGGCTGCTTCCTGCACACCCCCTACAACCTAGGCATGTGCCCTTGACAGGAATCAAACCTGGGACCCTGCAGTCCACAGGCTGACACTCTGTCCGTTGAGCCGAACCAGCAAGGGCAACTTTTTGGACTTCTTAATGCAGTATTTTTTTAATCTTCCAAATGTATCTGTGCCTTTAGAATTATCTTAGGAATTAGGTCTTGCTGGAATATAAAGGACATAGCGGCCTCAATTAGGAAAAGATATTGGATGAGTAGACAACCTTATTCCTGCAGCTAATCTGAGGCTGGCAGAGGAAGGGAGGGGGGAGATAAAAATCATTGTTTTTTAATATCAAGACCTCAATAATACTTGTTAGTAAATGTAGTGATCTACTCTTTTCGTGAAGCTTTGCTCTCCTATACCTTCCTGCCTTCTCCTGTTACTTGGGCATTTGGAAGGCGCCAGCAGAGAATTCCAGACAACTGAGCGTGGGGGCTTCCCGAGGCAGTCCCAACAGACAACAGCAGAAGCCTGAGGCTGGGACACTTTCACCCTGAATACCTAGGTCTAATTCAACTAATGACTGCCATGGGATAGGGTGGAGGTGCCTCCACTGGTAGCAGCAAACTGTAGATGTGCTCAGAGCTTACAGCAAGCAGAGCCGCGCCCAGGAAGTCTAGAGCCGCCCTCCCTTTGCTTAGTTAGGTTCAGTTCCCCACGTAAGGATCCCGAAGATGTGTCAGTACAACTGGCCTGCAGTCAACTGTCCTTTTCCTTCCAGGAAGAAGCTGGCTCCTATGTTCATGGGACTGTTTTAAATAAATGTCCTGTCTATTCAGGAAATAACTCTGACAGCCGGTGACAAAGGTGAGCCAGAAAAGTGGTTGATATGGGGAGGTTGTAAACAAGGTGGAGAACCTCACTGCTCAACGCATGGTCCGTGGACCAAACAGCATCGGCAACCCTGGGGAGCTTATTAAAAGTGCAGAAATTTGGACCCACCGCAGATTCACTGAATTGGGACATGATTGTAACCAGACTCCACGCACTCCGCATACTCACTAAGGTCTAAGAGGCACTGGTAGGTTGGATGAGGTTTTGCTACTGAACAGTTGTGTGACTTTGGGCAAGTTATTGACTTCTTTGTAGCTCAGTTTCCTTATCTATAAATTTGGGATACTAATAGTATCTCCTCATAAAGTTGTTGTGAGACAACTTAGTTAACATGTAAAGTGCTTAGAATTGTGCCTGGTACCCGGTAAGTATGCAAAAACGTTAGCCATTATTCATGTTCTCTTTAATGCATTCTGTAAATCCCACCAAGGGGAACTGGCTGAACTTAAGGTGACAGGAAGGGAGGAGGCAGGGGAGTGTGTGTGTGTGTGTGTGTGTGTGTGTGTGCGTGTATGTGTGTGTGTGTGTGTGTGTGTGGTGGGATGGAGAGAAGAGCACTGACAATAAGAGGAATAGCTTTTTTGATTGAAATGAAAAATTCAGTTGTGGGGGCATTAGGCCAAGTTAGGGTACCCAGAGCTCTAGTGAATGGCCATTCATAGGATGGATTTATTAACAGATACTATTGCCGGGCCCTTTGCTGGGTACTGGAGACAGTGGTGAACAAGACACACACGGCCCCAGCCCCCAAATTAGGGAAATTCTGAGGGGTCTGCTTACGCTGAGAGAAGGGAAGGTTCATCAACTTTATATCACTGGGATGCATTTAGACAACCCAGTTCCAGGGCCTCGGAAATTTGGTTTGTTTCTCTCCGCACATCTTATGGACGTGATAGTTCCCCAACTTTTCTTCTTCCATGTCTCACAGCCAGCCAGCTGAGGTAGTGATGCAGCTTCCTGTGGCTGCGTGGGCTGCTGAGCTAAACACACTGAGTCAGACCAGCCATCCCAGAGGCCAGCAGTCCACATGGTCTGAGTTCTCGGGAACTGTGTTGCTAAAACACAGATCAGATCTTGTTACTCCCCTTGTTGAGGAACCTCTAATGGTACACAAGCCATTCACACTACAGCCCTAAACGATTTGACAGTCTCCTTACAGATGATCACCCTTCCCCAGCATGCACTGCACACCTTAATGACAAGAGCGGTGACAAACTGGGCCTATTCAGAACTGGATTTTAAGTCCAAACATTGTTGCTTGCTGGCTATGTGAAACTGGACAAGTTGTTCAACCTAAGCCCCGGTTCTTGCATCTGTTAAATAGGGATACCGATTAATAAAAATAGCTATTATTACTCCGTATCAAGCACTGTTCTAAGCATTTTCCTCTATTGATTCGCTTCATCTTTCCAACAGGGCTACCCCACGGCATGGTACAAGTTCCGAGAACTATGCCTGATGTGACGTGATATTAGCTATTATCGTTGATATTAATATTACAATACAAACAGGCTTTCTCGTGCCTTCACACCTTTAACAGTTCCCTTTCTCTGGAATGACCAACTGCCCTCCTCTAGTGCCCCAAACTCCTAGTGTTCCTCAAAAACACCCAGCTTTTCAGGCATCCATACACAGCACAACTCACCTCTTCCATACATGCTCTCATAGCACTTGTCCCGGTTCATTGAAAATAATGTTTACAGCCCTGGCCAGTTGTTCAGTGGTTAGAGCCTCAGTTCTCAGGCTGAAGGGTGGAGGGTTTGATTCCCGTCAAGGGTATATGCCTGGGTTGCGGGCTTGATACCCGGTCCTTGGTCAGGGTGCCTGTGGAAGGCAACCAATCAATGTGCTCTTTCTGGATGTTTCTCTTTCTGTCTCTCCTCCCTTCCCTTCTAAAAGTCGGTAGAAACAATATCCTGAGGTGAGGATTAACAAAAAACAAATAAAATAATCAGGCTTTACAAATCAGGCTTCACCATTACCCCCTGGGCTTCTCAGCAGTAAAGATCCTATCTTCATCTGACCAGGGCCGACTCTGACATACGGAACCTAGCAGGTACAAAATGATTATCTATTGACTGAATAAACCAAGATCTGACTGAATGACTACATACTTTCAGAAAAAGGCCTGAAACGTGCAACTCCAGAGAGAAGCAACATCGGGAATAAAGCAATCTGGATACCTTCTGCCCTGCATCCCCCACCCCCTGAGCACAAAGCCATTCACCAGCACAAAACTTCTGCAGACTTCCTCATTGGCGCTGGGTAAACTGTACCTCCCACCAAGAACACTCTCCCATCCCCTCTCGCTGTAGACTCACCTCTGGCAGCGACAGAAATAAAGAAGATTACATCATTTGTTACAACAAAATGGTTATTATAGTAATAAGTATAATTAGCATCAGACAATTACAATAATAACACATTTCCTTGCAGCTGAGGTACTTTTTTAAAAAACAGGTTTATTTCATGCCCCCCTCAGACACACTTCCCCCAAGAAAAAAACAACTCTCTTCCCAAAGCGCAGAGGCTTCTTTCATTCTGCCAAGATGCTATCTTAATGAAGGAACATTATTGACAAACCCCATAAAATGGGAGCAAATGCCCTTGGAGCAAGATCTCTTTTGCTCTCTTTCTGGTTTCTCTGAGGCAGAAAAAACCTTGTGCCTTCCTTTCGAGGCATGAGGCAAACCTTGAGGGTGGAAAAGATGAGGCCAGAAAAAGCAAGAAGAAAAGAAAAATCTTCTCAAACAGCAAAAGCTTAATATCCGCGGTTGACCATCTCCAAGCCTTTCCTCCTGGTCGCACACACTCGGAAGGGAAATGGGCCGTTTACTCACCGTGATACACGAGTGTCTTAGGTCGTTTTCCAAGCTCTTTGGGAGCAAGAAGCTGTAGGGTGCGATGGTACAGAGGCCTAGGAGGAAACTGCAAATGGATAATGAGCAGCCATTTCACTCCACACAGACATACCCACATTAGATGCTTGCACGAACTCTACTTAATCGCCTGCTTTTTACAAAAAGATTTAGGAGAGCTTACAGTAACATGCACAGCAAGATTTAAAAATTAGATGAGAAAATTAGGATACACATGGATATTTCATAACCTTGTTGAGATATATATATATATATATATATATATATATATATATATATATGCAAGTGCACTTTCCATTCATGTATACAAACACAGACACACCCATGTACATACCTAGAATGTACCTCATACATAGTAGGCTCTCAAAAAATATTTGGTGAATTAATGAAACAAACCCACCCCTAAAGGCAAAGAAATATAAAAATAAGTGACTTTGATACAGCCTAAGATACAGACATTAAACACATATAAACATTTATACATAAAAATATATATGAATACATGTCTCATGTATATAAAACAGACCACTATTCACATGTAGTACACACATCATTTTACACACATACACATAAAATTAAACCTCACCTTTTACAATTGCCACAGTCATAGATGGACAATAAGCACTTTGCTAATATATATAATATAATATAATATAATATAATATAATATAATATAATATATATAAAATGGCCACATTCAGATATGTGTGTGTGAGTGCATATTCACTCATATAAGCACACATTCATACACAGACAGGTGCATACAGACTACACACACAACACACACACACACACACACAGCAAATCAAATCAGAACAGCTATAAAGATAAGTGTCTCTGCTCCTCACTCTTATCTTCTCTAAGTGACAGCGCCCAGAGGCATGAACTTAATCTAGGGCTTTAGCCCATCGCACCCAATGCAAGAGAAGGTAAAAGGCGTGGTTCACCCACTAGGGAACCTGTCTGTCTCCAAGGCCACCCATACATGTGCGTGTCTTGTCCAAGTACCCTGGGATTTCAACCTCACCACAGATCACTGGGAGTGAAATCTTGTTGACCTACTTTCCCAGGTAAATCTCCTCTTCACCCTCACTGACTCCCAGCGTGTGCTCTGTCTTTCATCATACTTCCCCAGCGAACATTCTTCCATTCTCTTTGAATTTTCAGCCAACTAAGTTCCCCTCTCTTCACCCACCACATTAGCAGAGAATATCCTTTCCTCCCTTGGTATCAGTGCTCCTCTCTTCCAAGGGGCCTTCTCAGATCTTTCCCTTAAGATGTTAAGCTGCATGTAAAACAGTTGTTTTTTCCATCAAGTTTTTCTTTCCTGTAACGTTTAAAGTGCATTTATTCCAGCCTTCTTTAATCACATACACAGGTTTAATGTTTTATTCCATTTTTATATGTCTTTTATGGGTATGTCAAGATATCTATCTTAGATTTTATGTTTCTGATTCTTAGGGGATTGGGTTTGTCTATGGATGCCTTTGTACAGTGGCCAACACTTGTTGGGTATTTTATTCTATTCCCACTCAGTATTTGGATGGCTCTGTCATAGGTGTTTCAGGAAGATACACAGAGTAAAAGAGATACAAAACCATCTTAGGGATTCTCAGACTGATGGTAGAAACAAACATAAAGAATGAAACAGAATGAGGATTACACAGTTTAGGCAACGCATCACATCAATGGGGAGGGTCTGAGTTGAGTTTCTTCTAAAACAGAGAGGGAAGGAATTGAGTACAAACATGAGCGTAAAAGTGCCTCCTTCCTATGGAGGAAAATATGAGCAGCATTTAAGTGTTGGGAGAGACAGTGACTCTGAGGAGGGGGAGGGGGTCTGTCTGAAACACAGGCATTAGCCTTTCTTGGAAATTTTGTCTGACAGTGGACACTGGTTCAAATTGCATCAAACCAGTGGTGTGCTGCAACTGGTTCATTCACTCCTGAGAGCTGACTGTAAAATGTTCAAGAATTTTTGAAACTGGTTATTAAACACAACCATTATTTAAAATTAAATTATATAAACTTTTATTAAATAAATTATATTTTTAAAAAGCTAATAAATACTTAAAAAAAAAAAGAGTTGGCAAGCCCCAATCCTGAGAGTAGAGAGAGCTTCGCACATAGTAGGCATTCAATAAATATTTGTTGAATGAATGAATCAGTGAAGCAAGCTGATTTACCTCAAGCAACAAGAGAGCCAAGCCAAATGAATTCGAAGTTACTTTTAGTTTTCTGCACCTTCAAGGAGAATGACTGTTATATGGGGGAAAGGAGTAGACATATATATAAGACCTATAACCACTGGTTCTCTTATTTCCACAGGGTCTGGTGAATTTTTCCTGGCAAATCCCAGCAATAAAATTAAGCACAGTTGGTGGAATGAATGACTCAGGTTGAGCTGTTTGTTTGTTCTCCAGGGCAAGGACATGCAAGAGTTAATGAACACACTGGAGCCTCTTAGACTGGGCCTTGGAGCAAGAGATCAGCTTGTTTGTTCTACAGAATTTGAACTCAGGTCAAAATGGCTCTCAGGGCCTCCCTCCCCTGAGGTAGAGACCTCCAGGCAGCAACTGAGGTCATCCAGTGGGCAGCCAGGTGCTCCACCTAACAATGCGTTCCACAGAAGAAGTTCCTCTCACCAAGCTATTTTTTGTCTTCATAACATGCAGTAGACACACCAACCTTCCACCTACTAGTTACAGGATGTCTTATTACTTAACACAGGCACGAACTGGTGAGCAAGCATCAGGCTAAGGCTGTGGCATTTCCAAGTTGGTTCACAAGATTGTAGAATCCCGTGACTAGAAAGAACCTTAAGAAACGATTTCAAATACCCCTAAGCATCATCACCATACTCCCCCACCTCAGAGTCAGTCTTCTTTTTGTCTTTCCTCTCCCCAATTACAGAAGTAATCTTAACTTTCTTGGACTATCCAATCCCGGCTGTGGTCAGGCAACAACAGGAGGTACCCCCCTGTGCATTCCAGGCCTTGCTGTTAGGAAGCTCCTGATCTAAGTAAATTGATAGAACATGAATATCTAAAACTGACTTTAAAATGCTTTCAAGCAACCAACCAGCAAATGCAAATTAACACTTGGGCCAAAAAGATGAAGAGCCAAGAGGCATTCAAAAACAGAAGAGGTTTCTTAGGGGGGCTTCCTGGAAGAGGGAGTATGAAGCTGGGTTGGAGAAGAATGAAGGGCAGAAGGGATAGAAAAGTGAAGGTCTTCCAGCCTGGAGAGGGATCCCAGCTTTTAGAGGCAAAACAAAAACAAAAACAACCCTGTGTAGCATGGACAGGAGGCTAAAGTAGGCAGTGGAGGGGTAGAAAAGAAGCGAGTGGAAGGGAAGCAATAAGAGTCTTGAAAGTGAAGCCAGAGTTTGAATATGCCATGTTGTAAGTAGCACGGTAGAATTAAAAGTCTTAATGCAGTGAGAGTGAGTCAAGGGACATGGGTTCTTGTCCTGGATCTGCTACCATCTCGTGTATTATAGGTCTCAGTCTTCTCATTGGTAAGAAAAGGGCACTGGGTTAGAGGATCTACTAGGTCCCTTGCTGTTTTAAAAGTCTCAATGCTAAGATACAAGAGACAATCAGGACTACCGTGGCAGTTCCTTAATAAATCCATTTAATATTTTCCCCTTATACAAGACAAGTTTAAGTTCCCTTTACCCCTGCAACTGAATTACAACTTAAGCATATTTACTACATCAAAGATTAATCCTCTAAACCCAGCAAGCTTGCTGGTTGAGCAGCAAGAAAATCTCTCTATAAAAGGAATAGACTCTATAAATTATTGGTCACTTACTTACCTAGGGTTGTTACTAAATTATTGTTAAAGGATATATATTCTGCTTCTACACTCTCACTTCTGTTCTCTCTCAGACTAATTGCTTCCTGAACTAGGAAGGGTGTCCAGACAGAGACCTAGGAAGTTTGAAATATACTGGATCTTTAAACTGCTGAAATTCCAGATGATAAATAAACTGCACAGTGGAATTTGAATCAACCTATTCACAGCCTTGAAAGGAGCAAGAGGGTAAGTCATTGAAATTATCCTCTTTATATCCTTTCTGAGTATTCTAAGCAGCATAACATTTCCCCTGGCTTTCACTAAGGAAGTGTCAGTTTTCCCATGCTTCCACCTCTGGCCTTATCATATCATATTTTAAACATTTATTCTGCTGTTCTCCTCTCTAGATTGGAAGCCCCTTGATGGCAGGGATTAATTGTATTCATCTTTAAATAAGATCTATCATAGTCAATAGAGCATCATCAGACCTGTGATAGAGGTGAACAATAGAGGTGAACAATAGAGGTGTGCAGGTTTTATTAACATAATCTAACTAAAGGCCTTGTGCACGAAATTTGTGCACAGTGGGAGGGGTCCCTCAGCCCAGTTTGCACCCTCTCCAATCCAGGAACCCTCAGGGGATGTCTGACTGCTGGTTTAGGCCCCTGGGATCGGGCCTAAACCAGCAGTCAGACATCCCTCTCACAATCCTGGACCACTGGCTCCTAATTGCTCACTTGCCTGCCTGCCTGCCTGGTCACCCCTAACTGTCCTTCCTGCCAGCCTGGTCACTCCCAACTGCCCCCCTCTGCTGGCCTGCCCCCAACTGCCCCCTCCTGATGGCCTGGTCACCCCCAAGTGCCCTTCCCCCGCTGGCCTAGTCACCCCTTACAGTTCCCCCTTGCCGGCCTGGTCACCCTACACAGTCTGCTTGGTTAATCATTTGGTCATTCCTCACCCCTGCTGGCCTGGTCATAGGCAGCCATCTTGTGAGGGCCTGAGGGTTAATTTGCATATTACCTCTTTATTATATAGAAGGATTGAGAAAGACTCTCTAGTGTCTAGCCTTAGTCTTATGTTTCCATAACCACTCACCCCCTTTTGCTAAGTGGGCCAGTAAATGATACCCCCTTGCATCACAGAACCCTATGCACATTTCTATCGCTGGTCTGATCACCCTCTATTGTAAGTGCTGGCTTACCTGTCTATCCCACTAACCTGAAAGCACCTAAGAGGTAGAGACTATGTTTTACCCATTTTGCATCCTTTGTCCAGAGCAATAGCTATCACAAATAAGGCAATTTGCTGACTGAATCAAAGAAGTACAGTAGCTTATCTTTTTAGTGTTATGATCAAAGAAAGAATCCTTTAGAACATCAAAAGTCAATCTCTATGATAAAGATACTCCCATAACAATGTGTCTACTTGATCAAAGTAAAGGATTGTAGAAGCAGTCACATATATATTTTAATTCTCTAAACATGCTTCAAGAAAAATAAAAATTGTCTATACAGATCAAATTATCTAGATAACTTATTCACCTCTAGCACTTTGGAATGTTATGAATCCAGGCTCTCAACTGCACTGTGAGGGTGTGGAATAAAGCAAAAAATGTAAACACAGGCTCTGTTGTCAAGGATGCCCAGACTGAAACACATTGGTGAGGATGAACATAAGCTGAAGACCAGTAATGCCATACAATTAGCCAAAGAAAGGCATCAAACAAGGTAAAGCTCTGGGGGGTAAATGTTTTTTATTTATTTTTATTATTGTTGGGGTTTTTTTTTAGAGAGGAGAGGAATAGAGAAATAGAAACATCAATGAGAGAGGACATCATGATCAGCTGCCTCCTGCACGCCCCGCACTGGGGACCAAGCCCACAACCCTGGTATGTGCCCTGACTGGGAATCGAACCGGCACCCCCTTGGTTCCTGGGTCAATGCTCAACCGCTGAGCCACACTGGCTGGGCTGATCATTCATGTTTTGACAAGCTGTCCTCTCATTGTCCCAGGAGAGCTTCTTAAGTGTGGACAGGAAAACAAGAGTGCTAGACAGATAAGAAAAAAGACTATTTAGCAGTGTGAGGAAAATCAAGGCCTGAAATGCAATATGAACAAGATGTTCATATTCTTACATATATCTTACAGGAGAATTAGACCAAAAAGTCATTAAACAAGGTGAGTCAATGAGAGTGGTGATAAAATAGGAAGATTTCAGGCCTGCTTTCAGGGTGTCATGAAATTCTTATAAAAACTGGAGGCATACTGTAGGAGATCACTAGGAGAAATTTATAGGAATATGAACTAAAAAATCAACTGAAAAACTAAGATGACAAGACTATTTTTTTCCTATTTTTTAAAAATAAATTTTTATTGATTTCAGAGAGGAAGGAAGAAGGAAAGAGAGATAGAAACATCAGTGATGAGAGAGAATCATTGATTGGCTGCTTCCTGCATGTCCCCCACAGGGGATCTAGCCCGCAACCCTGGCATGTGCCCTGACCAGAATTGAACCATGACCTCCTGGTTCATAGGTAGACGCTCAACCACTGAACATGCTGGCTGGGCCACTTCCTCACCTTTTGTTGCTTACTGTCTACTTTTGAAAATTGCAATCTGTCTTATTTCAAGACTCTTATTTCAAGAGCTCCCAGAATAGAAACCATCTTATCCTTATATGTGAATTTTGCTCCCCAAACTTGTCCCTGGAAGGCAAGCACAGTCTGCCTGAAGAAGACAGCCCTCAGATGGCTCAATTCCCCGCATCACAGAGCCTGCAATGGCTCTTCTCTCGCACTGCAGTTATGGAGCAGGAGTTATGGCTTTCCCTGTAAAAAGTCATTATAATTATGAAAAATGTCTACGGCTCTTTCCGCAGTTTAGGCAAAGCCTCTGGCTGTCCTGAGGAGCAGAGATTTAAGATCCTGTTCTCCATAAAGATGGCTAGATAGCTCCAAAGATAGATGTGTTAACGCCTAATTGGTCATTGTTGAGTCATCAAATCTGTTTCAGTCAGTGGGATTGGACTATCCTGACTGATAAGGAAGACAGAAAACAGCTCAGGAGGAGTGGCAAAGAATTATTTTAATCAGTGTTCTCTCTCTCTCTCTCTCTCTCTCTCTCTCTCTCTTTCTCTCTCTCTCCTCCCCCCGCCCCCCCCTGGCTGCCCCCACACTTTCACTGTTCCTTTGCACAGAATTGTTAAGAACAGAAGAGTCCACAGTCTTGCTCAGAAGCAGCGTTATTCAACTTCCTAGGAAAGCAATGCTTCCTTCAGTCTAACCCTAATCTCTCATGTTAATGTCCCAGTTGTTTCTGCTCTGGCCTCAGGAAAGGCTAGCATTCTTTTCTTGAGGTTTCAATACTTTAAATCCATTGGTCAGCATTTTCTTTTCTCCCTACTTTCTCTGTTTTTCTCCTCCATGCCCAACCTTTCTCTTCTCCATATTAATCATAGCTGTCATTTATTTCTTTTTTCTAAATCCATGTGACGTTTAAAAAATCATTTTCTAGAACCCCTAATAATTGTAACCACTATCACTTAATTCAGAGTGGGTAACATATATTATTTAAACAAGAGTCACTTTTGGCAGCAAACAATACAGAATGTTGGCCAAACCCCAAGGATCTGTAGCCTTGGAGGGTAATAACTGATCCAGTGTAGATGTGAGTGAAGATGGCACTATTCACAATTTGCGGCTTTAAAAATTTGTGGTTAAGATGAAAGTTTTAAGATGCTCTGGTGTGTGAAGTGTCCGTTTCAGGCTTTTATACACAGAAGAGCATCTCCCCTACATGAATTAGAAGATTTTTTTCAGGAGGTGAAAAATACCTTCCCAGGAAGACGGGACAAAATGACCCCTCAAGGAAACTATGTGCCTTTCCTTCCTCCCTCCCCAAGGAAGATGGTTGGTGTACTGTTGTTTTTTGAAATGGTGTTCATTCCCAAAAGTAAAGATGTGGAAGATAAGGGCAAGATGGGAAATAAGGTTTTCTCTGTGGTTGCAACGGAACAGCAACTCTATTGGAGTTAACCCTGAAAATACTCTCCCATCATCCACTACTGTAAGGAACCGAAGCCCAGAACATGAACCCCACCCCTTTCCGGCAGAAAAGTGGAGCATCGTTGTGGCTTGTGCATTTACTCACTTACGAGTGCATATTCCTTAAAGTTATCCCCAGTGTCCTTCTGTCCCTGGAATGCTCTTCTACTTCAACCATCCAAGTCAGAGATGAAAAGTCTCTTCAGTTAGAATGCTTCAGAGAAGGTGCCTCTGCCACTTGCCTGCTTTGACATGTTTCATCTCTCTTCCATACACTTCACATTGCTCCTGATCAGCTGAACTCAGAACCTGTTTCCTTTTCTTCCCATGGCTAACCAGTACAATTGGTTTTCTCAAGTTCCCTTGCACCAACCACCTCACCTCTTTATATCCTAGAGACAGAGGTCAGATGAGGTGGTCATCCTCCTAAGTTCCGAATGCTCCTCCACATCCAGTTCCTCTTGAGATACAGAAGGAAAAAGGAGTCTGGTTTGTGTTGCTCTACACCCCTCAGAACCAATTCACCCCATAGAGAGCATGCATTTCAGAGTTTCCTGAGTTTTTGCAATACTACCTGTCCAGCTACAGAGAGAAGATGGCGGATAGTTAAAGGAACCCCGTAGAAACCCAAGGCAGATAAAGTAAAGCAGATGGCCATTCCTCTTGAGAGCCTGGCACTCCCTTGAGGCACAAAGGGAGCTGGGTGCCCTGATTATCTAGTAATTGCCGCCGCCACCACCCTGACAATAATAACACCGAACCACTGACAGCCCTTTTCATCTGAAAGATCTCAAAGCACTTAGCCGCCAGGTGCTCATTAAGCCCTCTTGGATGAGGTTGGTTTGATGGGTCTAGCCCTTGCTACAGACGGTCAGGGTCAGGGGGTGACTCAGAGAACCCAGGGAGCCAAATGTTGCAGAGGAAGGGGCCCGTCAGCTTCCTACACATGGGAAAATGGGCCTCCTTGGCCCAGGACTGGATCCCAACTGCAGGGGAATGAAAAGGAGGCTAGCTCCTCCCCCAGCAGTCTACAAGCAGGGTCATGTAGAACTAAGTCAACACAGAACTCATATACCCCAAATACCAGACAGGACTGTTTACACCCCAAGAACTGGTGGGAGGCATGGGGCAGTGGGCATGAGCAACAGTAATTTTGGAATAGGGAAGCAGAAATTAGGAAACATGGATGATGGATGATGGCTGAGGAAACACTTCCTGAATCAAGAGGGGGCCTGCGAAGGATGTTTCTGGTACAGTTGAGTTTAGGAGTGACACTGGAGAGCAAAGCAAGGATGAGCTGGTCTTCATTTTCCTGGGTATCAAAAGAGGCAAAACCAATGTTTCTACACAAGTAGCCTCTATGCAAAGCCTAGATTCAGCCTGAGAAGGGAGAGTTGTCATCCACTGTACTCTGCAGCTATAGAGTATAGATCAGAAGGTGATTTCTATTTGCCACCAACCCTGCTGTCCTGCCCCACTTTAAAACCTCTGTAATAGCACTCCAAGAGCTACCCGGATCGGGTAAACGCAAATATTCCAACCTGCCACCCCCAAGGCCACAGAGGTCACTACATTAGAGTGAATCCAAAGTTATCCTGAATGGCTCTTCTGATATAGGTCACAAAGTCTGCCTTTGGACCACAGACTAATTTAGATAGACCATTCAGATGGGACATTAGACATCTCAGAAAATCATATCCTCTTTTCATTCCCTTTTGCTGCTATAACTACTACATCAAAGGTTTAAAGGGCTTTTGCCTGATGGCATATGTGTTTTACTTTTGTGGGGGGTTTTTAATCCTCACCCAAGGATATAGTTACTGATTTTAGAAAGTGGGAGAGAGAGAGAGACATCGAAACAGCAGTCGGTTGCCTCTTGCTCGCCTCTTGCTTATGCCCTTACCGAGGATGGAACCCACCACCTTTTGATAGACAGGATGACACTCCAACCACCTGAGCCACACTGGCCAGGGCTAGCATATGTTTTTTAATAGAGTCAAGCCTAAATCATAAAATAATGGCACTTTTGGTGACAACTTAAAAATGCATAAATGGACAAGATCGCACACCTACCCTGCTCTCTTCAGGTGACTGAAAGCCAGATCGCCACTGATTCTCCTGGTGGCAACTGCTAGGACTTCCGGTACAAGTCCTTCTAGAAAACTGCCTTTGGTGCGCAACCACTGATACTCCCCAAAATAAAAGAAGACAGTCAAGTCACTTAGTGGCCTAACCTGTGGAATCGGAGGAAGGTGGTTTCCTGAATATCAAACTTAGAAAACCATTGACTTAGAAAGACATTCCTGGAGGAAAGAGATGGGGTCTGGTAATAGCTCCCCAGTTTGCCTTTAGAAACCAAAGCCCAGAAGACCCTAAAAAATGCAGAGTCCCAGACCTGTTGTCCCGCTCCTGAAGATTTCCAGGAAATCTGTTTTTATTTAGTATGCTTCTCAAGGCCATTGCTATATTCCTCTGCCCCTAAAAAGGACTTTCCCCCACCCTCCAACCTCAACTGTCCAAGACAGAAGAAAGGAGAAAGCATCCATTTGCCCAAAATTCAGGGGTTCCCATCCCCAACCTCCAAGAGGTGAGCGAGGCAGGGGAAAGACTCTCATTAGCAAGTTGCAGGTGGTGTTACCAGGGTATTATTTATTATTTGTTGGCTGCCAAGGCTTCCCTGAGCCTGCAAAGACAGAGCCACTGCCCCAGGGGCTGCAAAGTCTGAGACAGACAAACAACACACAACCCAGGCATGAAATCCGCCCCACTGAGGAGCTGGGGGCAAACTCAGGGATAGGAGCCATGCTCCTCTCTGGGAGTCCTCTGGTTCCTAAAAGTCTTGGGAAAAGTACAAATATTCAGGGGAGATCCTACATCAGGAAGGAGTGGGCTCTCCGAAGGAATGAGAGGGGCTGCAAAGGAAGAAGCCCAGGCACAGGTTGAGGCAAGCGGTCTTAGAATGGTGTGAGAGGTAGGAGGAAATGAGATCAGGGTTACAGGCTAGGACAGCAGGCAGAGGAGGCGGGTTGGGGGGGAGGCGTTGCTGAATGGATGGGGGGAGCCAAGAGATGTCATCAGCTGCTGCGTGGGGGAACACTGAGCCAGAACACAAGTTGTGGCAAGAATGAACCACCAGAGGTACCAAATGATTGGGAGTCTAACCAGAGGGGAAGAGGGACTTGGTCATTGGTAATACCCTGTGCTGAGATGCTATTGCTCCGTGAAAACTGGTCCATTCCCAGTATATATCAGACTAGTTCATGGCATGGCATGTCTTCAAGACATTTGTCCATTTATCCCTTTGCTGGGAGAAACCCAACCATATCAGAGAGTGGTGAGAGCTTTAAGTTTCACCAATGACTTCTTTTCCTAGGAAAAGTAATTTGAGAGCCCACTTCCCCTTAGGAGGTCTATCCCATGGAATCTTTGCTCTGTGCTCCTCATAGACTTCTTTGTCTGGCCTCATCCTCTGTGCAGACGTCACTAAAACAAGGGAGCTTTTTCAGAGGCTTAGCTGGGAAGACTGCTCCTGTCTAACCAAAGAAAGCATGTCTAACCAAAGAAAAGCACTACCTGTTTAGGGAGTTGCAGTTTTGTAATATGCACATGAAATGGAGAGGGAAGGAGAAACACCTGTCCTGGCATTCCTGGAAATTGATGAGATAAGAGATATCAGCTTCATACTTGGCTCTTGTACTCAACATGGGGTGGTAGATGACAAGGCCTGGGAGGAGGACAGAAGGGACTCTGCACTAAGTTGGTCTTGTTGCGCTTACTGTCAGGAAGTCCTTTGCTAAGTTTAACCTCAGCATCTCTAGCTTAGAATGACCACTTTTCCTCTTATTTGGGAAAGGAGATAAGCAAGACCCCTTCTCCTTCATTTAGGTGCTCCAGACACTGGTTGTAAAAGCCCTGAGCCAGGCAATCAAGTCCCAGGGCCCCCGGTAAACATAGCAATCCTGTATATACTTTGCTGGTCTCTTCCCAAGAATACTAGGTTGCGCCAAGTAAGGAACTCTGAAAACAAGGAACCCACCAGAGTTTATTTATGTCTCTCCTTCAAAATATGCACCCATTACTCAATATCCTTATAGGGCTCACCCACAAAAACAACTTAACACAAGCAAACACTGTAGGACCGCTCTCTCCTGCTCTTGGTGCCCAAGCAGAGAGGCCAAATACCAGCCTCTTGCTTTAGAATCACTAAAGCTGTCTGCAACAGAATGGAAACTTTCTAAAGGTCTGATCTAAACTGGCTCTGGGAGCCAGAACATCACTCCTGTAGGGACAATTTTGGGTCACTGCATAAAGCAGGTCTGACTTCCTCTACTGCATCCCCAAACAGTAGTGAATGGAAAGTCTTCTATCCCCGCCTTCCTCCAAACTGCAACCCCCCTAAATGGGATAGGAAATAAACAAGACTACACTGCAGGAGAAATCTTTTCACCTCAAATTGTGAATTCCTATACTCTACGAACATTGGGAATAGAGAGCAGTGTCACAGACAATCCCAAAAATGTTTGATACATTTTTAAGAATTCATGTGGCTCTGAAATGTATTATGCAACATTTTGTACAGTGTTTATCTATGTCATTTGGGCAGCATTAGATTGTTTTTCCTTAATAACCCTGTGTAGGGAGGAGCAAGTCTAGGGTTACAAATTCCCTGCAAATGAATGAAAACTAAATAATTGACCATAACTTAATCTGTTTCCCACCAAATTCTCACAGTCACTGTATACAGAGAAACTCAGACCTACCATGCATCCACCAGGGGGCCAACAGCCTGCAGTCTTTCCCTACAGCAAACACAGGGACTAAGGAGAGTGAGGTATGATTACTAACCGCTGCAGGCGTTGAGGGCATGGGAGGGTCTACTCTCTTATGTTAGTGGTGGTTCCAATTCTATCCTTCAATTGGTTTTCAATTTGACTAATTTATTGAAGGAGGAGGCAATCAGGCCAGGCACTGTGGAAAACTTCCTAATGGGAATGTGGGCCTTTTAAAACCTCTAGGAGCTCTTAGGCTGCTTGGCTTTAAAAGCATCGAATTTGTTCTCTTTTTCAAGCTAGATTACAGGAGAGTCTGTCCTGAGGCAGCGGAATTGGCAAAATGACACTCCTGCTTGCTCAGAGTCTTGAATTTTCTCTCCTAGGGGAAGCAGATCCAATATCAAGAAGGTGAGGGCTGCAGTGTTATTTTACAAACAAGCCCTCCCTATATCAACGCCATTTACTGTACTGGAAGCTGGTATTAAGTGAACCACTAGTGTAGTGCATCAAGGGCTTATTGAATATTGATTCCCATTTACGTGACAGCAAAATGGCCTAAGAAATCTTCTCTAGATGCCTCAGCCTCTTGATAAAGAGGGTGTTAGTTTTGTTTTATGAAGCCGGGATCCAGGCCAGTCACATCTTACAGCTCCACTTACTTTTATTTAATAAAAACAACGGATGATATGAGTGAGGAGGAGGAATGTGTGTGTTATGTTGTTTTTCAAGAGGATTCGATCTGTTAGCAAAGCAAGAGGAATGGGAGTTAGACTTCAGGCAGGATTTTGCATCAGGCCATGGGCCAACAAAAGGAATAGAGAAATCCTAAAATGGGTCATCCCAAAGGCAGATAGATATTTCTTCTAAGAAAAGAACCCTCCCTGGTGAGATAGGAAAGGGATTTTGCTGGCCAGCAAAGTCCATACCAGCAAACAATGGAAGAGACTTTCTGGTGGGAAGAGATGGCCTCTGGCAGCAAGAGCAGAATCAGAGTCTCAGCAGGGATCCGAAGGTTGCCATATGCCTTCCCCAGATGCCAGCTCTCCCCCTACCCAGCACTTAATTTATATGGGAATTCCTCCTACTCTCCAAATTTTCCAGAAAAAGAGATTATACTAGTTTTCCCATCCCACTCCCAGTGTCTAGCAGAGAATTCCTTAAATGTTACACCTTAGTTATATTCACCCATTTCTTCCAAATGCGCCCCCCAGAAAATAAGCTGCAATCATTTTATGGAAAAGAACTGACAGCTCCATCCCAGAACACCATGGGGTCAGAGGGAGCCATGGAGAACAGGACTTAGAAAATGAATCTTCTCCTGGTCCCCACCCCTAACCCTCTCAACCTCAACTCTTCAGGTTGGACACGTGACAGAACTGCTCAGCATGGAGGACCTCAGCAGCCATTTTCTCTAGCCCAACTAGATGGGGTGCAGAGAGAGAGGGATGCCAAGATTGGAGACACGGCAACAAGGAGGGTGAACAGAGGAGCTGAGGAGTGACCACAAATCGGCCAGCCTGCCAAGAGCCACTGACCCCGTTTTAATATCCCAGAGGTTGGAGGCGAGAGTAGAAATCACAGGCTCCAGAAAAAACAATCTTTGAAAGAAAATTGCCTGTCGCAGCCGAAGATATATGAAAGTGCTGTTACAGTCGGAGGCAGGGGGGAGGAGGGGAGAGCGACTGTAAAACTACACCTGGTTATTGCACTGACTGGCTGACACCACGATGCTTTTGCACTCCAGTTTTGTTTGAAATGAAAAATCCCTATGGACTTGAGTAACTAGGATGGTGTGGGATGAAGTAAGCAGATAAGAAGGGGGCAGAGCTGCCCCGGCTTCAGGGTACAGGCAGATTCGTGATGGCTGGGTTTGGAGCGGGATGAATGGACTGTGAAGAGGTACGGGAGGTGGGACCAGGGTCTTGGCACTCAAGTCCCACAATAGCACGGGGCAAGAAGAAAGCAGGAAAGTTCTTGCTGGAGGGATCCTATGCCACCTTCCACAACTGAATCTCCATCTCTGTTCTCTGACAGCCTTTGTCTGGCTTTCACTCTAATCTCTGTGTTTCCTTCCTTTCTTTATTTTACTTACCTTTCTCTGTTCCTCTCTCCCTTGTCCATCTTTGTAGCTTTCGCTTTCTCTCTTCTTCCGCCTGGTTTTCACTATCTGTTTCTCTGTCCTCATGGTGTCTGTCTCTCTTGTTATCCCTTCATTTTTCTTGCAGTCAACATCTTAAGTCCACTTCCTTAACCATCACACTTTGTCTCCTTGATTCTATCTACCAAAAAGTCCCCAGGGAGTAGAGACAGTGAATTCTAAATAAAACTGTTAACTACCTTTTACTACACATTTACTCAGTGTCAAGTCCTCACTCAACAAACATTCTCTTGTTTAACCCTTACAACTAGTGAAATATGTCTTATAATCCCCATTTTATAGGTTGGGAAATAAGATCAAAGATACAATACAATATTAAGTGTCAGAGCTAGGATTCAAACCCAGGTCTGCTGGTTTTGAATATCCAGCCCTTAACAGTTAATGGGTAAGAAAAATCAGACAGAAAAATGGCAAGATGGCAAGTAGATGCTCTAGAGAAAATTATGGAGGTAGGAGCAGGCAAGTGTTCCATACCAATTGGTGGGAGCAACTGGATATTAATTCTTAATCTTCCTGCCTTCAAACCCAATGGACCAATTACCAGATACATCAAGGTCATCAGTCCTGTCCTAACTCAAAAGTTGGTTGTAAGGGGAAAGAGAACCACTAGCCACAAGAAGAGCATTCTCCCTGCCAGTCTCAGCCTAGTCTCTCCTAAACTTCTTACACCTCCTAAAGCAAATCATTTCCAATTAAGCCTTCAAATCCTTTGTGGGCAATGACTGACTCTTTGTGGCTTATATGACACTATCTTCACAGTCAAAAAAACCTGTAAATAACACCATCAGAAGCTATGTTGGATCACAAAATTCTCAGGATGAATGATAGTTCTTTTCTCTATCCCCAATAAATCTCTCTCGTTTTAAACTATAGTTCTCTCCACACCCTCTTCCAGTACCTTACCTTACCTTCCTGTTCACAAAATTTTCCTTAGCACTCACATCTATCTCTCCTGCTAGAACTTATTTCAATCAGTTCTAGTCATCCAATTCTTATAGCTCCCATGAGTGCCTGGCGTGTGCCATGGAGCATGAGATGAGATCTCTGTTATCTCAGTGTCATTACAAATGGAATAATTGGTCGTAAAAATTATGCAGCCTGTTGGAAAAGAAATAACAACACACACGCTCATTACAGATCCCTGAGATAGCTTCTCCTGGCTAAAATTTCATGTTTCTCCATATTCCAGTCATTACCAATATCTCCCCAGCTCCAAGTGCCCAAAACATTGAGTATCCCCTAGAAAGAAGCCCAAAACAGCTCTAGCCTCCTCAGAGTCTTATTCAACTAAACTAACACAACCTGATCTAGAAGTTGAGGAGTTTTTAAAGAATGCCTACAACTTCTCTCATAAAGGAACTATGTGCCAATAAGTCAACATCTTAAATACTCTGAAGTAGAAAGATGGGTTCCCCTTAAACTCTCCTCACCAGCCAGTCTACACTGACATCGGTATGAAATGGGATCAAGAGAATGGAGGTACTTGGCTGCAGAGAGCTTTCAGCCTGATAGAGAAAATGGACATATAATTTAGTACATAGAAATACTGAGCCCAATACCAGAGCAGTCGTTTTAAGGGCTCAGAGCTGGTACAAAATACAAGAATGAGATAGCCTGGTAAAAGATGAAATGATCAACCCCCCACTACCCCCCAGAGAAAAGAGAAGTGATGGTTATTATTATTTACTCTGAATGACAGAAACGCCAGAATCTCATATTCTGATAGCCTAGGTTAACCCTCCTCCTGGTCCTCACAACCAGGCCCCAGTGCCTCACCCTGCCGCTTCTAGTCAGTCAATAACTCATGGTAAAATTCAAAGGGCACTGCTTCAAAGGGTAAATACTTTTGGAGATGACAAGAGATCTTTGCCTCGGTCTATACACAATGCCTGTGCTATAGAATCATCAGTAAGAGAAGACTGATAAACACATTTCTCCACCAATAGAGCAAAATCCAAAGAGCCAGGAATCTGGAAAACATGGGAAAGATTCAGAGTAATCTTTTCCCATAACTCTGGGAAGAAATCTCTCATTTACATTATTTTCTCATTTAACAGACCACCTCTTCTTCCCTTTTACCCCAAACTACTTTTCCCTCCAGTTACTTTATAATCCCTTTATGCCGTAACAGCAGCAAGGCCAACTTATCTTCTAAAGATAACCAAGGAGGGTAAGGCACTAGCCCAAAGAATTTCAAACTCCTTCCTCAAGCCTATCCTTCCTCTAGCCATGGTTCTTCTATATCTGGAAGTGGGAGAGCAGGGAAAGATGCTACCTGCTCCCGTTGATTCCCAAAGGGAAAAGGAATAAAAAAAGAGAGAGAGAGGGAGGCTGGATATGAGCCAAGCAGACTCAGAGACTGGCTCCTAGTTTTCCCAGCGGTGGAGTGAGAGCAAAGAGTGAGATGAGGCGATTGCTATGTGAAGAACAGGTTTGACTCCCACACCCTGTCTCCACTCTTCATGCCTCTCCTCACTCCCTCCTGGTGAGGTGAGGAAGAAGGAGAGAATTACACCAGCTCCTCAGCCATTCCCAGCTATAGTCAACCCTACAAAATATGAATCAGCACCAGCCATGGAGACAGAAACCAGAAGGTTATTTTGAGACCTGTAGTTCTGCTTCTCCCAGGACTTTGGTGACAATTGTCTGCTTGGGTGCAAGTGCTAATTCTGGGGAAACATCATCAGCTGACCTCAAATTGAATGTTATGGAATAGTGCCCCTGTTCTGCCTCACTGTGAGGCAGGCAGCTAAGGAGGTTCCCATGCCTTTCCCTGGAGAACACTGACTTCTATTCCTTCTCAGCGTTGGAGTCAGAACCCAACTTTCTAGGCAATTCTGATAGGTTCTCAAAATATAAAAGACATAAAATTTCCTTCTTCCCTCTCCTCAAAAATATCCATAGCTTGACTCTAGTCTAGGGCTGTTACTTAGATAGCTTTCATTTATACACACCTGCAATATAAATTGTTTATCACCTCTCGTGCTTGAATATGCATGTCAATCAACTGGGGGATCTTAAAATTCAGATTCATATTAAGTAGGTCTGAGGTGAAGCCTAAGATCCTGCATTTCTAACTCCTGAGTGATGCTAATACCCCTAGAGCCCAGATCACACTGTGGGGATTGAAGATCAGAACCAAGTACATGAACCCAAAATAGACTTCAGAGAGGCTCCTGCCTTGAGGTTGCCTCCAGTCTCAGAAGGAACTAAGACACAGAAATAAAGAGGCAAGAACAAGATAAGAGCAACCAGGCAGAATACTATGGTGTTTGGGAAGGAAGGTCAGTAAGAGAAACTGGGCATTGCAGGACATCAGGGGGGATGTCTTAAAGCAGCAGAAGTATGGAACAGAATAAGAAAGCAAGGCCCAACTGCACTAAGGGGAGAGGGGAAGGGGCGACACATCCAAAGCATCAGGTGGGAAAGAGTGACAGTGGCACAGGGCACAAGTTCAGAATTGACTCTCAGAGTGGGACTCGTGAGACCAGAAATGACAGGAGCTCATTGGAGTGAGTCTTTGGGGGCCAGTGGAGAAGGGCCTTGAATTCAGTCTGAGAACCTGAGATTCAGGAGAAAAAATAGAAATTTTTTAGTCAGAATGGTGCTGAGTCAAATCCTAGAGGAGGCAGGCCAAGGCCTGTCGTCAGAGGGCAATGGGGAGTTATTGTTTAATGGACACAGTTTCCATTTGAGAAGATAAAAAAGTTCAGAAGAAGGATGGTATCAACGGTTAACAAAAATGTAAGTGTACGTAATGTCGCTGAACTGCAAGTCTAAAAATGGTTAAAAAGGTTAATTTTATATTATGTATATTTTTCCATAATAAAAAAATAATAGTGGAGGCAGAGGCCATAAGAAGATGGCACTACTATCTAAATATGATTAAGATCTAAGCCCATTCTAGGCAGAAGAGAAACTCAAAAATGAGCCTCCTGAAGTCAAAATAAAATCTGAATCATCCTCAACCCTAAACCCCACCCCCTCCACTTTGCTCTTCTATCATAATATAGGCTGCTTATGTTCTTAAGGATCTGGAAGAAAAACAACCACATTACAAATGGGTTTCTGTTGTGCCTTTGAGCTTCATCTGCTCATCTTGAGTCATTAGGTGCTGCTCTGCGGGTGCCATGCATGGATCCCCTTGCTCAGCAGCCAGCAGATGAAAGAAGCAGGCTAACGATGGGTGAAGAAAGTTGAGCTCTTAAAATGCCCAGGCTCAGAGTACTTGGGAACACGTAGCTGTTTTCTGGCTCCACAGGGGAATTACAGAGAAAAGAGATGAGTTGAACTGGTAGAGACTGAAAACAACATACCAATTATCAAAACTTTCCTTGAAGAAAATAGTGGCTACCCCTAAGAAGCCAGAAAAGCAAAGAAACCATTCTGCCTAAAGTCAGAAGTATGGAGGATTCAGACTAAAAATGGCAAGAAAAAAGTAAAAAGTGCATGCTTGGGCTAGAGAAGGGGCTACACCCACAGAATCCCAGTAGTGTGTAAGCATTTCCACCAGGCACAGGCTGTGAAGTAGGCTAGAC
This sequence comes from Murina feae, assembly GCA_004026665.1. Classification (NCBI taxonomy): domain Eukaryota; kingdom Metazoa; phylum Chordata; class Mammalia; order Chiroptera; family Vespertilionidae; genus Murina; species Murina feae. The sequence continues at coordinate 25,039 of PVJC01007504.1, forward strand.
CTCAAAAAGGATGAGCCTCCAGATAGACAACGGGAAAAATTCCTGACAGGAGTAGGAGGGCTGAGAAGGGAGTTTGAGAAACCAAAAGCCCCCCTTTGGGTCAGTCTGGAGACAAGTAGAGGGGAAAGAAAACCTAGGATAACTCAGGCAGTTGCTCTGAAACCTGTTGCGCTGAGCTGTCCAATGGGGACGCGTCAGAATGGATACCCATTACCTCCTGTCCATCAGGATGAGTCCAGACAGCAAGGACTCAAATGACCTGGGAAGAGGCTGGCTTCCCATCCCGGAAAGTTCTCTGCCCCTGAGCAGCGTCTGCCCCCGCTCTCTGCCTCCACCCTCTGAAAGTAATGGGGTGAATCCAGCAGCTGCTCTTAAGTCATTAACAGGAGCAAAGCTTGATAATATTTTCTGACTCAGAACAGCCTAGTCAAACTCTTAATTTCTCTTTGGAAATCCATCATCTGGGATCAAGCGTCACTACCGCTCTCCCATGTAATCCTTGGGCTCCTCCTGGATCATCATAGCAATTCTCCTCCAACGGTAACGCAAAGGAGCTGCGTTGTGATGGGGAGAGGGGGTCCTCCTATTATTTGTGTTCTCATTCCTAGATGGTTAAGGACTCCCATCTGAAGCCTTCCCTCAATCCATGCCTCTGCAGTAAAAAGCATTTGTTTTCTTCAAGGAAAGTTTGTGTGTTTTCTTAAGGGACATGAATCTCTATGGCTACAAAGATCAAAGAATTGCCATCTACAAATAATGAGTAAATAGAAAAGAGAGTAAAAGTTGACACACTTCACAACTATTTAAAATTATCTTTTAAGCTGTTCTATTTGTAGGAGAAAAGGGCTCTCCTTCATTTCCACTGAGAAGTTAAGAGGGAGTCATTATGTAACATTTGCAATGCTTTAGAGAACTTTACACCCATTAGTTCAACCAATCATCACAAACATCCCAGGACATGGGGAATATAGGCATTATAATTATGATGCTCATTTTTTAAAAAGTATATGTGAGTAAACTGAAGCCCAGGGGATGACCTCAACTGCAGGAGTAACTAAGGTTGGCATTGAGAAGGACTTATCCTCTGTAAGAATTGTGAAACAATGGACCACACTAGTAAGGGATGTGAATCAATCCAACTTGTCGCAGCTAAAGGAGGACTTTTGAACAAGAAGGCCAAGGGACTTCACTTGTCACATTATTTGTTGCTCAAGTACTTGTGTCTTGAGTACTTTGTGTTCTTCAAATGGCTCAGAGCATGTGTGCCCTCAGAACCAACCAGAGGGCCTGGCGTTCTAGGTACTCAATAAATATTTGGTAAAGGAAGGGGGAGGGAGAAAAGGAGAAGGATGTAGGCAGGGCTGAGGGACATTGTGCAGAAGATGAGCAGAGACTGAGTGGAAACTGGAGGAAGGAGACATGACCTAAGGACACAGGGAAAGACACAGGTATTCTGGAGAAGGAGAAACAAGAGAACTAGGGCTACCAGAACACCAGTGGAACCAGAGTGGGGTCAGGGTCACAGGGAAAAAAGAAGGGTGTGGGGAAGCTTCTGTGCAAGAGGCATTGCCTTGTAGCCCCCGCAGTTGGTGCCTCCTATTGGAAGAGATACCACCTCGGAGATCCCATAAGTCGGGGACTGTATTAGGTGCTAAGAATATGATGGCTAAAAAGAACTGAGCAGAGCACAGACAAGCAGGAGACGAATAGTTTTTCAGCAAACATTCCATAGCAAATTGAGAATAGAGGAGCCAGCTTTGGCAGCTGCCTTATTCTAAAGTCACTAGACAAGTCAGGCAGGAGGAAGGAATTTGGGAGCACATAGAAGCTACTGTGCCTAAGACATGATCTCATTATACTGGGCACCCGGGCACCCATTTCAAACTGCAGCTGATTACAAAGAGGGTATGACTGGGGCAAAAGTCAGGGTACTCTAAGATAGGAAGCATATTTGAATCCTCTAGGGGACAGGTGTCGTTTGGTAAGTCACTTAAGCTTTCTGGCCCTCACAGAAAAGTAAATAAAATTGTACAGCCAGGATTTTTACAAGATCCAGGCCCTAAACATCTGGTACTTGAATGTAATAGAAGCAACAGCTTCTTCACTGGCCTTTCCTCCCCACTCACCATTGTCAACCTCTTCCCCCCTGATTCAATCCCTTGTACCAAATAGCAGCCAGGCTATGTGGGAGCTCCTTGGAGAGCTAGAGAGACTCTGTGGGTGGGAAATAGGTTCTCAGTGTTTCGAAGATATTTCAGGAAGGCTCATTGAACTTTGGGTCCCCACACTTGGACTCTGACTTCAGAGGAGAGGTCCATTTGTCTATATGCAGATAGAAGGGCAATGCTTGAAAGCACTTCCTGAAACCCTAGACCACCCCACGGGTAAGAAAGGGACTCTGGCTTCTGCTGTTTATTTCCATACACAGACTTCTTAAATGTGCCTAGAGATGTCAGAGGGGATTATTAACCATGGGACTAGAGACGCTACCCCTGCCAAAGGTCCCTCACCTCACCAACTGCCCCATTCTACCCCAGATCTGGATTCTTTTGAGGAGATGAAAAGGCAGCAGTTTTCCCTGACAGCTTATCCTAACCTGCTGCAGAAATCAGGAGAATAGAAATGATGATTCTGGCCATCACCATGGAAACTGGCAGTCTCTATGGCTCCCCCTTGCACACATTCCCCCATCAACTCTTTTCCTCCCACTTCTAAGTCATAGCGGCTCATAAGATTTCTCTTTGTGGCCAATACACTAATTCATTTGGAACAAAGAACAGGAAAATAGCTGGGGATGGGGAGGCTGACCCCTAGTTTTCTAACCATGCACCTCAGCTGAGGTCCCTCCCAGAGCATCACACCTCTTCTTCCTTCACACAGACTCCTCCTGACATCCACCATCCGGTTTCAATCCCTCTGATGAGTCCCCTTTCCCTGTTCTCATAGAGTGACCCCATCCAGAACTCCTGTTCTGTTGGTCCCCAAATACAGATCCTTTAGCTTCATAAGCCCCCAGTTCAGACCTGGTCACCCTCAGACTGCCATCTTCTGAGTGCCTTCACCCCCATCTAGACCCATGTTTCATATCACCCCCTACATATCACTATTTTCACAGTCTAAGAGCTTCTCACTCCCAGCCAATTACCCTCCATTCTTAATGTTCTCCAACTTAGGGTCTTCATCACCTATCCTGCATCCAGAGTCTCAAACATTCTGTAATTTAAAAAAGTGGGGGTGTCTTACAAAATATCAGTATTTCCCATTATCCAATCCCCCTTTCCCTTGAGTTTTAATTTAACCTCCAAATTAGTTGTTTGAATCCTGGGCCCCTTGCAAGAGGAGGGAGAGAAGGGAGACCTCTTCAATGCTCCCTTCTCCTAACTTGGTCCTGCCCTGGTCCAGTCCCAGTCCCCTCTGGGGGCTGTGAGACTCCATCAGCCTTTCCAGATTACTCTGAGATTCTTGAGAGAGGCTCCCAAGACTATTCTGAGCAAGGAGGAATTTTATCGGAGTCTTTTACAGCTTTGTTTGTTCTTCAATTTCTCCAGCTCAGAGTCTTTATCCGAGTCTCTTCAGTCATAAAACAACCTCAAAACGATGAGCTGAAACCAAACTACATAGAGCCACCTTGATGCCTGCCCCTCACCTGGCCCAGTGACTGGAAAGGGGCACCTGGATCCCCACAGTCGCCTCACCCCCACCCCACCCACTCTGAAGCACCCATCCCTGAGCATGGTATCCCACTTCCCCCTCCCATCTGGGAAAATGGAAGCAGAAGATGACTCAGGGGGTCAGGGAGGATCAAGGCTTGTTTAGAGCTTTGAGATTTCTAGATGAAAGGTAAAAAGGGTGGGGAGTTGTGAAAAAGTCAGGCGAAGCATCTGGGGCTCAGGAGCAAATCACTGTCCACCCCACCCACCCACTTCCCAGACTGCGGCTCTTAGTCTTTCATAAAGAGGTGCAAAACAGGCTTGCATTGAAGCATGGGCACTTTAAGCTAGCCTGAACAGAACTGCCCAAGTATTTACTTATTCTTCTCCAGGGAGCTGAAAATGGAGAAGACAAACACATTTATTTAAGATAGACTCCATCTGTTTCAGCCAGATGAGCTAAAAATTTTCGGTGAAGCCTGGGCTATTACTGTACTGGTCAAGACCCGGATTTCAGTGGAGAAGAGAAGACTTACAGAGGGCTGAGTATAGGGTCTTTTATGTTTCCAGAGAATTATTTAACCTCAATCTTCAAGAACAAGACAAATAAACATCTGGTAACAACACCAGATGACATTAAAGGTGGCCTTGTAATGTATTCTGTTTTTCCCAAAGACACCTCCAACTGTCCAGTTTTCCCTCTATTTTTGTGAAAGCATGATGAACCAAGCTTTTTTTTCTCAATTATCTTATCCACTTTCACAGCTTCAATTATTATTTCTCTATGAGAGGGTGGGGAAGGGTCTGAATCTGCTCTTCCAAACTTGACCACATTCTCTTTAGACTTCCACTTCCAATGTTGGTCCTAGCATCTCTTGTCTAAACTTCTTCACTACATCCTAATTATCTCCCTGCCTCTATCTCCTTTCCAACTAAGCAAGGTAAAGTCTTCCTCATGTTCCTGAAACCACTCCTGCACAATACAAGCACCGTGGCATGGCGCATTGTCTTGTTGGAAGAAGTCATCTCCATTGGGATACATCATCAACATGATAGGATGAACTTGAGCAGCAATGATACTTAGGTATGTTGTGCTATTCAGACGTTGTTCCACACGAATTAAAGGGCCCAAATCATGCCAGGAAAACATGCCCAAACCATAACACTGCCCCCACCAGCTTGAAGGGTTGTACTCATGCATGTGAGGTGCATGCTTTCATGCTGTTTCCGCCAAATTCTCACTCTGCCATCTGCATGATGCAACTGGGAACGTGATTCATTGGACCACGTGACTTTTTTCCCAATGCTCAACTGTCCAATCCTTGTGTTCCTGTGCGAATTGGAGGTGTTTTATCTTGGTAACTGCAGACAGCAAAGGTGTTCGAATAGGCCTTTGGCTTCCATATCCCATACGATGCAGTGTACGGCTAATTTGCCTATAAACATCAGGTGGTCATAATAATCTGGCCACTCATGTTCAAATATATTCCATGTTGAAAGGCTGTTAAATCGCTTTGTTTATCCATATCTTCAGAAAAAATCACTTCTACTGTCGTGGTAAACAACCTGCTTCACTATTTATAATGGGCTGGCCCTCTAGCAACTTCAGCACGAAATTATAGCTAATTTGCCCAGGTGATCAGATGGTCATAATTATCTGGCCACTCAGTGTATATCATCTTTGACCTTAGGAAATTCAAAGAAAGCTCTGTTTAGTATCCTCAGAATATATCTTTTGTTTTCTTGCTTCCATGACTCTGTGTCATTCCATGCAGAATGTTCTCCTCTCTGTCTAGTCTTAGCATTTTTCTTAAAATCCTACCATTTCCATGAAGCTTTCCCTAACCACCCCATCACAATTTCTCAGAATTCCAATAGCACTTACTTGTCTATCATTCACTGGATATTGCCTTACTATCTTGACTTATAGTTCTCAATACTACACTTAAATATATACTATATGTATATAAAGTATTCACTACAGAAATTTTATGTACATATATATAATCTCCCCAAATAAATTCAAGCACCTTGATACTACGGACTCTGCTTTTCTTTTTGTCACCCTAAAACATATAGCCCAGGACCTTAACATGATTGTGTGTATAATGTGATTACAGGTGCCATATTGTCCAACTGAAGAAGTAAATTTCTGGAATGGAAATACAGTGTAGTGTCATTTAAAAAAGCAATAGTTCCAAAGCCAGAAGATATGAGTTTGCTTCCCAGCTCCACCAGTTTTTAGCTGAGACCTTAAATTCTGAACCTAGTACACAGGGCTTTATGAGGATCTAACTTCATGAGAATATATATGGAAAGAGTAAACCAGTGTCTAGCAGCTAATAAGTGCTCAATAAATATTCGTTTCCTTCTTTTCAGTTTGGTTCTGTTAAGAAGGCAGGCCTCCTCTGGGGGCCTCCCAACTTCAGCTGTGCAGATCCAGGAGAACACAACCAGGAGAAAAGCACTAAACTACTCAATCACTGCTGGATTTCTCTCCATATTTATTCTTGAAATCCTCAGCACTCAGACTACTTTTTGTTATTACATTTGTTGTATCCCAACATTCCTTCGTGGAGACCATTCTCCTCATCAACCTCCACCATCACATCTCCCAGCATCTCACAGATATTGTGAAAATGCTTGGGACAGTGAAGGCTTAGGAAAGTCTAGTACCTCTCTGCTCCATGGAAATAAGTCAAGGGTCATTCATATTCGAAGGAGGGGGAAGTGATTAAAAGGTTCTTTCAGTTTTCCTTTAGATTCAGATAAGGGTCTAAAAACACAAATAAAGAAACACAAAGGGGTAAAACCCAGGAGTCCTGGCCCAGTGGGCTCATCCTCTCCCACCATTGCTACCACCAGCTGCAGCAGACCTCCCCCGGCGTGCTGTGAGAGCTCCTCCAATGGGGGGAAGAGGGAAAGGGAGGGGTGAGTCAGCAGGAGCTGAAAACAGGGTTTTGTTCAAGGGGAAGAAGTCTGTGATGCAAGCTCTGGGGAACAATGTACTCCCTGTACCTTCACCCTTTCCCCTCCACTTCTTTCCTCTCCCCACAGCCCAGCCAGGTCACTGACCAAGTTTCTGGTCAGAATCCGGATAACAGAAGTTTCCTAAGCCTCTGGTTTCCATCTAGTCATTCCCTGCTCAACAACCTTAACTTTTACCATTATCCTGACCTTTCCCCTTCTCAGGGGCCAGCAGTCGCTCACAATTATTTATAATTTCAAATCATTATTTCTCAACTGAATCTTTAGCTTAATCTTCAGCTGCAATTCTCTTTGCTTTGAGCAAAGCAAACCTGTTTCTACTCCCTCTGCATCTAAACCCTCACACTGGCCTCTGTTTGGCACGTCTGTTTCTCTCTTTTACCCAGATCTATCCTTTCCTTTCTTTCAAGCCCTACTCAATATTTTCCTCCTCCAGGAAGGCTCTCCTAAGTAAGCCTAATCTCCAATTCTAAGCCCTCTTTTACACCATATACTCCTAGTATCTGGTACCCAGTTTACAATTTCATGTGTCTATATCTGTCAGACTCTAACTTGTATAGCCTGGTGCTCCTTCTCAACCTCAATATTTTTTTTGAGAGTTTTATGTTCAGAACCAGGCATAAAAAGAGTCCGAGTTACAAAGTTATAAAAAATGGAGTAGGCAACCTGGGGAGGGAGGTGGCAGTGATTGGGTGGATGATCACAAATGCGGGAAAGTGGGATGTAGAATTGATATAAGAGGCACCAGGACATAAGGATATAATCATTAAGCTTTTCTTCATTGTCCATCATGTCCATCTGCACATATTCTGGGCTGGGTTATATGGGAAGGAATTACACAGATGGGCTCCCTGAAGGTAACAGTCTCATAATATGTATATTTACAACGATATAATAAATAAAGGACAAATGAAGCCAAAAGAAAAATCAGAAGACTATAAACTAAAATATTAAATAATTACAGCTCACATAAATCAGAAATAAATGTAATTGAGAACAGAGACCAGGATGTGTGCAAAATGAGAGGGGAAGACGGGATTTGAAAAGTGGAGTTGGGGAGGGACACGGGATAAGGCTGGGGCAGGGATCTCCAAGTCCCGTAAGACCAAGGAAGTCACCAGCTCTCTTCTAGTCGAAGAAAACAGCCTCTAAATGAAGGAACTTTGGGAATGCTTTGAATGTTTGGAAAAAAATGGCTCGCTAAAGAATAGATCCCCATTTGAGAAAAAATAGGAAAAAAAAAACAACAAGTGAAAGGAGATTATAGCGGATAAACTGAGTCAGGTGGGAGACATGTTCTGCTCCACTCTCGGTCCTCCACCAGTCAGCTCGCTAATCGCAGGCCCACATAGTTCCCTGAAATAGAGCACTGTTCCCAGCAGGACTGGCCTGTTTTGAATCAGTTTCAACCCCCAAGACCCCTTCTACTTCCTACTGGAGAGCCGAACTTCAAATTCTGAAACAAACCTCCTCATCAATAGCCCATATACCTGTGGCATAATTTACAATTTTCAAAGCACTCTCCTATAACTGTTCTCATTTGAATTTCTGTTCCACTCTGTGCATAACATTTAAACCCTGTATAGACACAATACTTCAAGTACATATTTCACAGTGCCTAGCACATAGCTGGTGCTCAATAAACACCAAGGAATAAAGGGTTGATTAACTGATCAAATGTTTTAATTTCAACAGAACAGAGTGAAGTTTGATATCAGAAAGGACTTTCTAACTGTGGATGGGGGAATAGTTAGAGCCAAAATCATCAATAGTCACAGAATTGTTCCACAAATTCCTAGGCCAATATAGACCTCTAAAATGTCTTTCTTCCCAGGCCAGTATGGCTCAGTTGATTGGGCGTTGTCCTATGCAACAAAAGATTGCTGGTTCTTTTCTTGGGCTCAATCCCTGGTTGGGGCATGCAGGAGGCAGCCAATTGATGTTACTATCTAACATCGATGATTCTCTCTCTCTCTCTCCTCCCTTTTAAAAAACTATTCTTTTAAAAAATGTTACTTTTGCCCTAGCTGCTTTGGCTCAGTGGATAGATCATCGATTCTGGTCAAGGGCATGTGCCCAGGTTGTGGGCTGAATCCCCAGTGTGGGGCGTGTAAGAAGCAGTCAATCAATGATTCTCTCTCATCATTGATGTTTCTATCTCTTTCTCCCTCTCCCTTCTTCTCTGAAATAAATAAAAATATATTTTAAAAAAATAAAAATGTCATTTCCTCTAAACCTAGCTTCTAAGAAAGAAAGAAAAAAGTGGTGTTTGTTCTATCCTTACTATGTAACAGTAGTGGATACTTATGCCTACATTATTTCTATTTATGTATCCCAGCTTCCAGAAAGATTGGTTATACTTTTTTCTTTAATATCCTGCAGAGTGGGTAACTTCACACATTCCAGATAGGGTCTTCCTATTTTCATTTTTAAGGTTTTTCTTTTGACTAAGGACATTACTTTATGGTGCAATTTATATGTTTTTAATCCAAGGATATGTTTTTATTGATCTTAAGAGAGAGGGAGAGAGGGAGAGAGAGAGATAGAGAGAGACATTGATGTGAGAGAGAAACATTGATCAGTTGCCTCCTGCACATGCCCTGACTAGGACTCAAACGCACAACTTTTTGGTGCACGGATGACATTCCAATCAACTGAGCCATCTGGTCAGGGCTTTATGGTGCAATTTAAACTCATTTCTATTCAAAGCTTCTCTCTTATAATCCTTATCTTCTCTCTCTCCCTTAGCCCAGCACCCGTACATACGCCCCACATATGTTTTGTTTTCTTCTCCTCTGGGTTCCTTGCTCCCTTTTTTCATCCCAAAAGCAAACAACCCTCCCTAAACCAGTAAAAGGTAGATGGAAAAAAGGAAGGAGAGGATACTGGGCTAAGATGGAAGCCTTGAGCCCAGAGAGACTAATGAGGGTGGGAGGAGAGAGCCACCCGCCCTCTGTCAAGGTGGCTTTGCCTGCAGTTTTTATTATGCATCGATTTTCTTATCCATCTTCTTTAGAGCCTCTTAGATCTTCAGGCTGCGGCTGTTTCTCCAAATTGTCATTCACTCCTAGCTCTCTAGCTCCTTGCAGCAGTTAAGGGAGGGAGTGGGGGGAAGAGGGGAGTAAAGGGAGAAGGCAGCCAAGAGAGGTGAATGAGGGTTGCTAAGTAACCGTTGCCAAGGAGCCAGTCCAAGGAGCATCCCAAGTTGCCTGCTTATTCCAACCTACCCCCCCCCCCGCCCCCCGCTTCCACAGCCTCCCCTCACTGAAGTTCTCTCAGGTCTATAAAGCAGCTTGATTCTATCACCTTCACCAGCTGCAGAGCTGTTTTCTCAGCTCTTCAGGTGGAGGACCGCAGCTCCCAGTGACTGAGAATCTCAAATTCCTAGACTGGGGCTGGTCCTCATGGTCACCCGTCTGTCTTTCAGATGGCACAGTTAAAAACAAATTACTAAAACATTACAACTTAACTACAGGCCCGGTGCATGAAATTTGTGCATGGGGGGGTCCCTCAACCCGGCCTGCACCCTCTTGCAATCCAGGACCCCTCGGGTGATGTCCTACTGGCACAGGAATCGGGCCTAAATTGGCAGTCAGACATCCCTCTAGCAATCCAGGACCGCTGGCTCCTAACTGCTTGCTTGCCTGCCACATTGCCCCTAATCACTTGCCTGACTGCCTCGTCGCCATTAACCATTCTGCCTGCCTGCCTGATCACCCCTAACTGCTTGCCTGCCTGCCTGATTACCCCTAACCCCTCTGCCTGCCTGCCTAATTACCCCAACCACTCGCCTGCCTGCCTGATTGCCCCTAACTGCTCACCTGCCTGCCTGATCACCCCTAATTGCCTCTGCCTGCCTGGTCACTCCTAACCACCTCTGCCTGCCTGCCTGATTGCCCCTAACCCCTCTGCCTGCCTGATCACCCCTAACCCCTCTGCCTGCCTGATCACCCCTAACTACTCACCAGCCTGCCTGATCACCCCTAACCACTATGCTGCCAACCTGATGCCCCTGACTGATCGCCTGCCTGCCTGATTGCCCCTAACCACTCTGCCTGCCTGCCTGATTGCCCCTAACTGCTCACCTGCTTGCATGATCACCCCTAACCGCCTCTGTCTCAGCCCCCACCACTGCGGCTTCATCCGGAATGACATCCAGAAGGTTGTTCAGCTGTCCAGTCTAATTAGCATATTATGCTTTTATTATTATAGATTAACAAAAAGAAAGATCCTGTCTACATTGGTAGGTTATTTGTAGTAATCTGAGTTCAGAGGGTGGACATGGGGGCCAGAACAAGAGCCAAGTGTGTCCATCTCCCTAAGAGGATGTGAACTGCCTCAAGGAAGTTCCATTATTTGACCTGGAATTTTGAGAATTCCAAGAACAAAAGATATATCCTGTTCCTTTGAGGATCAATTCCAAACTAGAATGACATTTGAATTGTTTAAAAATTGGATTATCTGCTCATTAGTATTATCCATGACTGCCCCTTCAATTGATGCAGAGATCCCAGAGAATACTACATAATCTATATATATAAAAACCTAAGTGACCGGCTGACCAGCTGACTGGCCAACCTGCTGGTAGCTATAACATGCACTTACCACCAGGGAGCAGACACTCAATGCAGGAGCAGGAACCACAGGCATGGAAACATGGAACAGACTGATGAATCTCGGAGGGAAGAGGAGAGAGAGGGTGAGAAGAGATTAGCCAAAGATCTTATATGTATACTAGAGTCCCAGTGCACAGATTCGTGCACCAGTAAGGTCCCTCAGTCTCTCCAACAGCCCCTGAGGGGTCCCATATTGCGAGAGGGCACAGGCCAGGCTGAGGGACCCCACTGGTGCATGAATCCGTGCACCAGGCCTCTAGTATTTTATAATAAACTTACCTTATTCATTCTGTTTGACTCATATAAATATTAGAAATTCATATTCTTTCAGAGGTAGTAAGTAAGGGGAGCATATATCAGAAAAAAACTGAAGGAGGTGAGCAAAGAGAGTGTCACTGAGGAAAGTAAGTCTAGAATTCAACCTCTGACACAAATAATCCAGGAAGCATATAAATATTCTTCTGCCTGTAATCCCAGATAACCCAAAGCCACTATCTCTCTGAGGCTAGCTTGGAGGAAGTTAGGCACTACTCTGGGCTCTCACAAGTATCCCCATTCCAAAATCAACCAAGGGCATTCTTTACAGTAGTTCCACAGTTTCTATTAGATGCCAGGTATTGTACTCAATATAGCCAAAAAGGGTCCCTGTTTTTGGTCAAAAGGGTCCTTCACCTGTCCTTCTGTTATTACTGAGAAAACCATATTCCATAGTCACCTTCAGAATCTACCAGTTTTCCATTCATGAGAATTAATACATCTTCAATTTTCCAGATGCTGCTTAAGACCAAACAGCAGCACTAAGGATAAGGAGCCTTTTCATCTAAAGATCTCCAAAAGATAGTTATACAATAAGGCACAGTGATGGGTAAGAGCCAGGCTATATAGTCAGAAAGACATAATTCCTTGAGCGAGGAACTTCATATCTTTAAGCTTCAGTTTCTCATCTGTAAAATGAAAATAATGTAACCTATTCCACAGAATTCTTGTAGAATTGAAGTATGTGCAGTCTCAACATAAGTGCTCAATAAATGGTTACTGCCACTATCATCATCATTATCCCTGTTCTACTCAGAATTGGGCAAATGGACAAGTCAAAACTAGAAACTGCCCAAGCAAAAATAGCCCATGTTTTTGTGGCCACTCAACTTCCATATGTGAGCTAATTATCAATGAAGTGAAGCCAAAAGGCTGAGGCTATTGTTCTAAGGAAAAACATGGACCAAAGAAGGTAACCTCCCAGGAAGCTGGGATAGAGCTAAAGTCCAGGCCATAACCTTGGTCCATACTTTCTTCTTAAGGATCACCAATTACACTATAAGCCACAAAACAAAGTTGAATTAAGACATTGAGAAGAAACGATGACTAAAGGAATATTGCTCCATAGGACCAAGGAGTCCCCTTTGCAATGACCCCTCACATGTGACCCAACCACATTTTATTTAAATCTATCAACTGCACCTCGGCCCATCTATTAGGGAGGATTGGCCAGGAGGCAACTCCCCCTTGTGCCATGTCAATGTCTATCAGGTTCTTCCTGATATCTGACCACCATGTTCTTGCTGTACCCAAAGCCCCACTCCCTCACAGATGCTATCTCTAAAACTTTATATTCCCATCTCCTCAAAGTTGCAATTAATTATAGATGAAGAAAGTTAAGAGGAGAAAAAGAAATGAAATGAGAAAGAAAGAAGGTAAGAAAAACTGACCAAGCAGTTGATGGAAAGGAGTTAAGAAGACGGGAAGTAGGGAGGAGAGAGGTTACAGAAGGAAAATTTTTTTAAAAAAACCTGAAGAACCAAGAGTAGAGTGAATGAAATGTATAAAACTTTCTCCCCAACTCCACTAAGTAGTGTAGAAAGAAATAGGCTTGGCAAAGGAAAGAAAAGAGGAATAGGAGAGAGGAATGAGGAGGTAGGCAGAGAGTTTTTCTGGAAGGGACTTTGGCTTTCAAGATGTTCCTCTGACTGAGATGGGTCATAGGACTATCTGCCCAAAGAAGACTTAACAAGATGAACATGACCAGGGAACTTATTAGCAATCAGTTTGGCTTGGTTTGTTGTTATTGTTTGTTTTTGTTTTTCTTAGAAAGTGGTTAAAAGGGGTAAAGTATGAAAGCAAAGCAGTTAATGGAGACCATGATTTTGACTAACGCCTCCCCTTCTCCCTCATCCCCTAATCCAATGAACCCAGAAAGGCTAACTGGACCCTCTTTCTTCCTCTCTCTCTCCCATCCTCTCCATCTCCTTCTACCATATTTTAAACAAAACTCCTTGGGATAATCTTCCCATATTCATCCACATTAATGTCAGTCCTGGCACCAGAATCTGCCCTGGCCTGCCCTGAGCTACATGCCCTATCTTGACTGCCTTCCAAGGAAACCAATACTGCTGCTGCCCACTGAGGAATAGACTCTAGAAAGGACCTCCAGCTAAGAACTAGAATATTAGTACATCTCAGAGATTATTAACTCTGTCCTCTATATAAATCTGGGCTCCTGAGTTGAGGAATCCCATTTTACTATCTCCATGTATTTTCTTGCTTAACTCTTCCTTTTCTTCTTCCAAGCAGTGTTATTTCTGTTCTGCCTCATCTACCCTGCACCCACAGCATAAAGTCCCTTATCAGATCTAAAACCGATTATAGGTTATCTCAGGTTCTGACCCTAGTGCAGATGGAAGATATGTGACTACTGCATGCTTCCTGCTTCAGGCACAGCAAGTGACCCAGCTTGGACAAGAACTTGACTGTTTGACCTCGAGGGATCACTACTCTAAAGTGCCTATCTGTCTCTGATGATCAGAAGTCTGTCTTGTGTATGGCCTTAGTGACTAAAAGAAATTATAGTTCTTCTTCCAACAAGTATGTCTTCAAAGCAAACCAATATGATTCCTCTCAGTACATTTCTGGACTATGCAGAAGAGTGGTAGGATTCATCTAGAAGTAGGGGCACAGGCTTTATCCTTGTGCAGGATACCAGCTGCAGAGAAGCTGGTCCCAATGGGATGGGAGAAGGCTGAAAATTTTATGTTAACCTAAATAAGACCTTCTCAACAGTCCGAGGTGCCCCTTACCATGCAAGCCCAAGATTTTTGTGAGAAGGGGAACCATTAGTCTTGAGGTAACAACTGAAATGTGTCACCCCAGGAAGCAGGGAATGGTTAGTGGATATAATATCTCCAGGTACCAGTCTTAAATTCTTCTTACTCCCTCCCAAGCCTTTCTTAATGTGACCAGTTCTCTACAAGAGACAGAAACTAATGTTACCATCTTGTGCCAAGAAAGTGGTCAAAGGAAAATCCTGATAATGAAAGAACTACCTGAAGCTGTTGGGACATTGGAAGACTGCATGCTCCTCACCACCTAGGGTGCCTTCAACCTTGGAGCAGGGGTCCAGGAATGACCAAGAGGGTCTTTAAAGTCACACAGTGCACATCTTCCCCCTCCCCCAAAGCTCAAAGGTTCTGACCAATTCCCCCAAAAAATACAGAGCTCAGAATCCACTGAGACTGGTAGTGGGATGTAAATGGGAGTCTCTGCAACAGCAATTTGCCTCTCCCTTTGTCTACCTCTGTCTCCATCTCTTCCCCAGCTTCTCACATCCTGGGGTATTATTTCAGAGGCCTCTACCTTGATCTGTCTCCAAGTCTCTAGCAAGATCAAAGCTCTTAACACCTGTTTTCTTGCAGACTCTCGTAGGCTGAGAAGAGGGGGCAGGGTCCATCCTGAGGCAAGAGGAGGGCCCTGACTTCCCCTCTTCCCAAGATAGAAGAGAGTTAGGATAGGTTGGACCAAAGAAAAAACTAAATCTAAGGTTGGGTTGTGAAAAACACCCCCTGGTGGAAAGGCTGTTATTCTTATTCTGCTATTGATTTTATTAGTATTATTCGGGTTACAAATTGGGTATATATATATTACAGTGACCAGAAAGGTCTTTCCTAACTTCCCTATCTAAGGAAAACTCCGTTATTCTTTATTACAAGGCCCTGTTTGTTTTCTTCAGGGTTTTATCACAATCTGTAATGATTTGAGCATTTGTTTTCTTGCTTATTGTTTATTTCCCACTAGCAATGAAAAGCTCCACATTTGAATGAGAGAAAGAATGAATGATGAATAAATAATTATCTGGGAATAAATGTACTTATGAGATAAAAATTTTCTAATAATGTGATCTATACCTGAAATTATCATGTTTAGACTTTTACTAACAATCATATTCTTAATCAATATACATAATGCTCTTACATCTATATTAATCTACCAAAGACCTCTTTCTCTATAACTGTATACTACTTATTAAAGTTCTTTAACAATTCTTTAGCTTTGTGTTAAGTATTGTGGAGATAATATAAAAATATACAGTCTCTCCACTCCAGAATCTTACAATTGAATAAGGGGAGATGAGAAGATACATAATAACTACAACTGAAGATAGTATACAGTAAGATAGCCTATAATAAGATTGAATATAGGAATTCCAAGGAAATAAATTACTTCTGGCTGGAGCTATCCAAGAAGACGCAGGCAGGAGATGACAGCATGTAAGCCAGACCATGATGATTGCATAGGATTTCAGGTAGTCAGAAATTGGGAGGAGGGAATTCTAAAGAAAAGACATAGCTTACTGGGAGGATTTCATGACTTTGGGCATCATTTGATGTTGAACTTCTATTCATCAT
This sequence comes from Murina feae, assembly GCA_004026665.1. Classification (NCBI taxonomy): domain Eukaryota; kingdom Metazoa; phylum Chordata; class Mammalia; order Chiroptera; family Vespertilionidae; genus Murina; species Murina feae. The sequence continues at coordinate 40,969 of PVJC01007504.1, forward strand.
TAGAAAATGAAATTCAAGGACCCGTGAAATTCAAGAATAAACTGCAGAAGCTCAAGGATTTGAATAGGGAAGACAGGGAATCTGGGTCCCAACTCAGATTCGATTTAACTCCACTTCTCTGATATCTGGTCTTACATAAGGGATATAAGGTTCAAACAGGACAGGATACCCATTATGTCTCCACCTAAATGTCTCTCATTTCCTCTCTCCCCACTGAGTTATTTATTAACAATGAAGATATTTCTTCTTTTAAATATGTTTTTATTTATTTTAAAGAGAGAGAAACATCTATCAGAATCAAACCAGCAACCTTATGACTCTTCAGTGCATGGGCTGATACTCAACCAACTGAGCCACACCAGTCAGGGCCTAGGGCGACAATGAAGCAATTTCTTTTTAAATTTTTTTTGAATATATTTTTATTGATTTCAGAGAGGAAGGAAGAGAGAGAGGGAAAGAGAGATAGAAACATCAATGATGAGAGAGAATAATTGATCAGCTTCCTCCTGTACACCCCCTACTGTGGAGCAAGCCCAGAATCTAGGCATGTGCCCTGACTGGAATCAAACCATGACTTCCTGGTTCATAGGTCAACACTCAGCCACTGAGCCACACCACCTGGGCACCAAATTTCTTTTTTCAATATATTTTTATTAATTTTTAGAGAGAGAGGAAGGAAGAGGGATAGAGAAATAGAAACATCGATCTGCTGCCTCACCCCTAAGGATCAAGCCTGCAATCCAGGCATATGCCCTGACTGAGAATCAAACCTTGAGCCAGTGACCTCTTGGTTGATGGGTCCATGCTTAACCACTGAGCCACACCAGACAGGCAGGCTTGAAGCAATTTCTTAATCTCATTACTGAGAAGAGCTCAAAGCACAGAAAGCATATGCTAATTAAGTTAGGTAATTTGAATACCTGGAGAAAAGGGGGAAACCCCTCCTCCTTTCTTCTCTATAGCCAATTGTCCTTGATCTTCCAACACCATATGTCAGTAAATATATTTCCTCCTTCCCTGGACAAGAGATGCTATTAAATGTCAAATGTAAAGTAAAGTTTGTCATAAAAATCCCTCATAAAAATATCTCCCAACTATCAGCATTGGAAGATGGAGGAGGGGAGTTCCTATGCTGTGCTTGCCTCTTGATAACGTCCAGGTCATCTCACCTTCTGCTTCCAGGAGCAGCTCAGGCAACCTTTCTTAGTTTCCTAAAGAAGTAATCAGAGACATTCTAACTCCTCACACCACTTCTGTGAAAGTTTTATGAAATCAGTTTCATAAATAACTAGCTTCTCACAATCTCAACTCCACATTTCTAAATCAGTATAATCTTTAATTCTCCTCTTTCTGGAATGGCTAAAGTATAGCGTGCCACTTGGAAGCAACGAAGGAAATGAAATACCTTCCATCAAGGGGTTCTAGGAGAGTGGGGGTAGTTACATGGGTGGCGTACATACAAGGGCGACTGTGTATTAGGCTAGAAAGTAAAAGACAGGAGGGGTTTGCCTTGAGGCTGCTGTTTCTCTTTCTCTGCAAACCTCTGCTGATTATAGCAGATTTATAGGGGCCCCAAAGCAGCCCAGCATCTTAGCCATAAACTTCCCAGAAAGAAAACTCATTGAGGTTCCCTTGAGAGGTGATGAAAAATAAATATCAGAGTTTGGTACAAACACATCAACCAGGACCAGGGGTGGAAGGCAGCCAGTTCCCTATAGCTGGTTTAACTCCTTCAGGAGTTGTGTACACACATGCACCATACCCCAAAAGTCTAACAAATATACTCATGCGTATAGACTACTGAGATAAGCATTCCCCACTCTTTGGTGCATATTTCCAGTCACATGCAAACACATATGTCCATATAGTATGTGTACACACATGATTTTCAATAAGTTGCTTTATGACTATAATATAACCAGCCTCTCCCCCTTCCCAAGCTCCTGACTATAGGGTGGGGCACAGTGAAGGTAAATGAGAGAATGTCTGATGTTAGCTAGCATGTGTCACTAAGTGTGTCCCTGACTACATTCCAAAAAACAAACAGAAATTGTTTTTTCATTGCTCACTATTTGGAATTTATCCACTGCCTTTCAATGACCTCTAAATAGGCCATCCAGTTTCAGTGATCATCTATCCCTTACTGAGCCGCTACTCTGTGCTCAGGGGATGGCAACATGAGCGTTGCTTGAACTTGATACAAACCCTAGCTCCACAACTTACTGTGCACAAATTACTTAACCTCCCTGAGCCTTAGTTTCAACTTCTGTAGAATAGCATAACAATACTCACCTCATAAAACTGTTGTATTCAATTAGATGATTTTGTAAAGCGCTTAGGACGAAGTACAGGGCACAGCACTAAAAAAATGGCAGCTATTATTATCATTTTTTTAGGCATTGGATTTGTAAGAAAGTAATAAATTAAAGAAATTTTCTGTTCCCTTGGGAGTTTTTAAAATCTTGTTGATGAGACAAGATAATCCCATGGAGCGTGAAAAGACATGGGAATCTAAAACTCATATTTGATCCCTAAAATGCAACATAGTCCCCTAAATCCAAGCCCTGTTTTGAAACTTTTAGCAATGATTTCAGTGCTCTAATGAATCTGTAGGGGGTTTTTTTTTAATTGTATCATTAATCATCCCCATGCCTTACCATCTTACATATACCATACATCCACAACCTTTTATTTAAGTAGCTGACTTGGGACAGAAAAGATTCTGAGAGTTCGTTTTGTGCATTTTCCTATTTCTGGGCAGGGCTTTCTAAGGCTTTCCCAAACCAAACTCACACCCTGTGCATGACCAGAGTCTTTTTTCTTCCATCTCCCTCATTCATCCCTCTAACCTCAGAAAATCCTTCCTTATATTTAATTTCAATCTCTTTTTGACCTCTCTGTCACTCATTCTTATTAAGGATGAAGTACACAAACCCTTACAACTTAGGAAAAGATCTCAAATGCCCACCTGGTAACCTTTTCCATTGCCATTCACCCAGGTCTCTGAAATTCTATGTCTCATATAGTTTATTTTCATTAGCCCATTAAAAATCATCAAAATATCCTTTAAAAAGTATTAATTTGGTCCCTGCTAGGGTAGAACCTCTTATCCAGTTGTCTACTCCCTCCTTAAAGGCTTTGAAAGATGAAAATATCCTAATTTCCATTAAAGATGGTTGAGAACTCATTTCAAATCTTCCAGCCCCCATAAGCCTCCTCAATGAGTATCATCAAATTGTTACCCATTTGATTAAGGGACAGTACAACCCTGAGGCAGAGGCATGACTAATATGACCTCCTCAGTCCCTTTCAGTCCATCCATTTGAAGTAGGGGAAGCAAAATTGGCACCAGTCTCAACCCACGCAATGGTTGCTCCAGGGGATACCCTTAGGACCAGGCCGACTCCAGCGTGGGCACAGCTGGCAGAGTGCCAAACCCTCGCATCGTGACTGGTGTGGGAAGCCTGCAGACAAGGAGGCTAGCCCAGGCCCACACTTCTCCCTCTTCCCCAAATTCAATTTCCCTGGCCTACGCCCCTGCTTTGGAATTGTGTTCCCAAGTCCAAAGTTCGCAGACCCTTTCACAGCGCTCATCCAAGGCCAGACACCTACCATAGATCATCTCAGACCAATGCTTCTCAAACTTGAAAAAGCATACAAGTAACTTAGGAGCTTGTTAAAAATGTAGATTCTGCTCAATAGGCCTAAGTTGGGACCTAAGATTCTGCATTTCTAACAGCTACCAGGTGACATGCATGCTACCGGTCCATGGACCATACCTTCAGGAGCAAAGATCTTATATGGCTGTAGCAGGTTTCTACAAGTCTCCTAGGAAGAGTGCATCTATCCATCTCCATCTGTCTACCTCTTCTTCAGATGAGAATTGTATCTCATATGTTTCTGGTTCAGAAATCTCCCCCTATGGTACACACACAATACAAACCTGGCTGCACTTCAAATGTGAACAAAACATCCCACACAGGAGTCTCATTCTTTCATAACTCTGAAGGTCCATGTAGCCTAGAATTACTATCCCATTTATTTTCCAACTTGCCTATCCCTCTTTTATTCCCCAAATTGCTCCATAGGCATCCTCCTCCAGGAAATGCCTCTTGACCAACATCTCTTTCTCAATTTTTGCTCATACCTACCCCTTCCAAAATAATGGTGTCTCAATCCTTGTCTAGTTACTAATTCCTCCTATTTCAGTCTCATTCTTCCTCCCCACTACAGTTGTGAATTATCTCTCCCCAAAGAATCTTAGATGCTCTCACGAGGTTTTTGCAACAGTCTCTCAAAAAAGCATCTAAAGAAGTTGGTAACTATGCAGGTAACCTTGCCTCTGGCAGGCTTCCCTGGTGTTACCTACTCCCTGTTGGGAATATCAGGAAGCCCAGAGTTAGAGAGTAGCTTCCCATTATTCCCTCCCAGGACAGGTCCCACACATAAATACAATAGAAAAACACTGGCCCTTCTATGCCAAAGCATAAAAACGGACTGCTTCAAGAAAGATGCCTGTTGTACCCACGCTGGAGTCAGTCGTCTCCAGGTATTCCCTGGAGTCAGGTACAGTGGGATGGGTCTTCTGTTAATTTCACTACTTCCTGCCCCTCCCAAATTCCATAGGAATAGATGGTGCGGGACCAAGGAAGGTCGTTTCAGGCATTCTCCTACCCCAGGCTTTATTATCCCTTGTTGCTCTTTGAATGAACAACACTATTCTCACTGTTAGATCTAGAAGGAGGGGACAACCTAGTCCTTGCCCTGAACAAGATTCCACTATAATGGAATAGACAAGATTGTCACCATGACTCAGGAGCAGCCAAACAAAGGCTAAATTAGAAGCAACTGGGTACCGTTCTAGATACTGGAAAGATGGAAGAAATGCTGTTTGCCAGAGAAGTCTCCTAGAAGATAGTTTTAAAGGAGCAGGGCAGTGCTAGCCTGAAAGTAAGGAGAACCTTCTGTACAAAAAAAAAAAAAAGTATAAGGATCAAGTCAACAAAACAGGTATTTATTAAATGCTCACTATGTGCCTGGCACCAAGCTGGATATTGTGGAGTAGTGAACAAGACACACTCCTTATCTGTGTCCTACAAGCAAGGGAACAACATTAAGAAAATAAAGACACAGGTAACCATGGCATTTTAGTTTTTTATTTCAGCTTCATTGAGGTGTAATTGACATGTAAAATGTAAGATGTAGAAAGTGCACATGTTTTATTAAATGAAGGGAAATGCTAGAAGGGGGCCTTTGTTTCCCTCCGTTCATTTTTGCATGTGCAGGGGCTTCCGTTGTCGCTTTGGTTTTCCAAGTGTGGTCCCTGGACCAGCCTCACCTGGGAATTTGTTAGAAATACAAATTCTGGGCCCCACCCAGACTTACTGAATTTCAAACGCTGTGACCAGCGATCTGTTTGAACAAGCCCTCCAGGTGATACTGATACGCAGTGCAATTTGAGAACCTCTGAGCAGAGTAATGTTCCTGAGCCTCTCTCCACCACCCTTTCTCTCACTGCGATCTCTTCTGATTAGTGAGTTGAATAGACAGCACTGAGCATGCCCATGTTCTTTGATTGGTTTTCTTCCCCCCCCCCCCCCCCCCCCCCCCCCCCCCCCCCCCCCCCCCCCCCCCCCCCCGCGCCGCACGCCCCCTCCCTCCTGAGCTAGTCTGCCCACAGGACACATGCATTTCAATCTGCTCATACCTGAGAAAATCTGCCAAGAGCAGGCTCTGTACTATAGGGCAGTGGGCAAGCGTTCAGCATTACCTGGGATGAGGAGTAATTCAGGGGTGCAACACTAGCCAAGGGATGGGGCTGCAGATAACATTGACAGTTTAATCATCTATCTGTCTCTGTGTCTTAATTATCAACTGATTCCAAACACAGGAGGGGAAAATGGGATGTTATTTGTTGGACCCCTAAAACCCTAACAATAGGTTATAGTGAAAAACAGGCAGGATGCAGGCTCAGTTTGCTTGCAATAGGGAGACTGAGTTGAGAGAAGAGAACAGAAGACCTAGAGGAAATCCTAGAGTTTGTTTTTAACTAAATGGAACTTTAAAAAATGATCAGTTCTCACCTCTCGGGTAAAAAAAGCATTTACGGGACAGAGCAGCTTGCTCAAGGTCACATTGCTTGTTAGCGGTGGAAACGAGGCCAGAACCCAGGACACTTAACTCTCAGGTACGCCCTTTCTGAGCAGGTGGACAAAGCAAACAACAGTAGAAAAACTTGAAAGTCCAAGAATACAGATGTTGCCAACAGAAGAAGCAACCCGAGGGGCTTTTAGCCTGGGTGGTGGGTTCAAAGCCAAAGGGCTTTAAGCTCATAGGAAAGCTCTGGCTCTAATCCACGGGTGCATGTTGGCCCTTCACATAGCAGAGGCTCAAGCTGGACCGCCTGCTCAGTGCGCTCTGAGCACTGCCGCATTTCCTGTGATTTTCCTGGTGTTATTCTCTCTGCCTAGCATCTCTCTCTGCCCCCCCATGGGTGGTGAAATCCTATCTGTCCTTGAGGAAAGGCAACTCAAATGCCACTCCTCTACAAAGTCTTCTCTGATTTCACGAAAGAACCCTCACAAAGGTGCCAGCCAAAAATGATCATCCTCCACTCTGAATTCCCAAGACAGTTTATTTGTATATTACTTGTGGCACTTACCACTCTGTACCCTGTGTTGTAGGTAGGCTGTATTAGAATATAAGCTCCTTAAGAGCAGAAGCCATACTTCCTCTTCTATGTGCTCTCCCTCCATGATGCCTACGATGTGGTGCACAATAAATACTCACCAAGCCCATTAGTCAACCAACCAACCAAAGCTCAGAAGTTACATGTCACCTGTTGCAGCCCAATATCAGACACTGACACCAAAGGACTTCATAGAAAAATTAACCTGCTTCCCCCCAGAAAAAGCACCAAATACATTCCAACATTCTGCTTTTCTACGCACCACATGACATAATCCCATTTGGGTTCATCTAACTCATGTAGCTTCATGTACTAATTAAGCTGTAAGACACAACAGGGCATGAATTTATTGTGCAATAATTCACACGCGGGATGTTTGCGCAGTGCTTGGGCGTGAGTTATGACACATTAATTCACGGCCTAGAGGGCCTCCTTGCAATTACAGGACCATTTTTTAAATATAATCTGGGATTAAAATACAAATATTGGTCCCCCCAGTCCTAAAATCTTTCTTTAGCCCCAAAATGCATCTAGCCATGATTAGATGTCTCTTTGACCCACTTTTTTCTCATTCTGCATTTATCCATTTAGCTGTACTGATTGCAAAGAATGTACAGTCCAGCCCTTCACTACTCACCTAAGATCATGGGGGCCTTGTGAAAAGAGAAGAAGAGGGAGAATGGGCAAGAACTTCATCACTACCGGAAAGGACAAGGGATAAACTGGCTGTTGGGTAAGGAAACACTGGAGAAATGGCTGCAGCAGACAACTAAGGATCCATTTCTAAGAAGGGAGAAGAATCAGAAAGAACTTTTTATGAATTCTGACACTCAGTAAACTTCACCCAAAGCAGTAAAGTAAGATTCACTACAGTTTTTATGTCTGGAGTTAGGAGAGCATGATGGGTAGGTTAAAAAAGCAGTAAGTCACCTGGCTCAGGAGCTCACAACCAAAACAATTCCCTCTGTCTCCTGTCTCCCCAGGGTTCTGGGAGAGAAGGTGAGCTCATTTCTGCAGACGACTCTCCTCTCCTCGCTGGCCACACCGTGCTCTATAAACACCTTGCCCCATATGTGATGTCAGCCACCAGCCACCTAGAGAATCTGCCTGCTCTGTGAGCTTGTATTAAAACACTCACTTATAACTCCCTATTAATTTTTCACGAGGAGTTATTTTTAACTCGCTCAAACCATTGTCTGAATATGCCAAATATGTTTTCTTAATGCAGGAGCCCTGCGTGTGCTTCCTCCTTCCCTCTACTCCCCTGCTGCTATTCAAATGTCCCCTCCTCACGGGGGAGCAAGCAGCCTTCCGGTGAATAACTCACAGCAAAGCCCCAGGAATGAGTAGTGGCGAACACAGGAAACAAGTCACGGGCCCACACTCTCCTCCCCACTCAGGCTTTGGTTTTTCAGAGAATTTCAGGAAATGTTGTCAGAGGTTTTTAAAAACAGAAAGATCAAGTCAAAATTGAAAAGTCTTCTCCGTAGATTATCAGAAGGAACCCTCGGCTACTGAGGTCAGGCCTTCCCTCTACCAGTCCATGAAGACTCCCTTTCCTGCCACTCATCAGTTCCAATGTTATGCTTTACCCACAAGCAATCGAGACAGATAAGGAGACTCAGTTCTTAACGCACGGAACCCTTCAATACGGTAAATATTACTGAGTCGTCCCCCTCCCCCAACAGGCGTAAAATCCTCAATGTTTACCATGCCCTCAGGATAAAACCTAAACTTCTTAGTACTGGGCATCCTTTCTTCATAGTCTGACAAATGCATATTCCTCTAGCCTCGTTCTTTGCCTAGTTCCTGCTCCAGCTACTAAATTCTAGACTCACGTGGTTCCCTTGCCTCTAATGGCCTCTTGATCCCCCTTCACTTAGCACAATTGTTTGCTAGCTCCTACTTATCTTTAGATTCCCAGCTCAGACAATGATTCCCCAGAAGCCTTCCCTGACTCTCATGCTGCCCTTCCTATGTACTCTCATGACACCTGAGCTCATCCCATTTGTCACTAAACATAATGTATCAAAATTCCAGCTGTCACCTCCACTAGCCTGTGAGTTAGGTGCTCAATGAACGTTTGTTGAACAAATACACAAAGAGAATCTGGAAAGGGCATATAATCCAGCATTCCTATCTACTTGACTTTGAGATACCTACTCTGTAGCCAAGCAACCTTTATAAATCTGACTCAGGTAAATATATAAACGGTATTACATCCCTGTAGAAGGCAATCAAAATGAAAAGTGTGAAGGGGAAAGCAACTGTGATAAAACCTTGACCACAGGTAATTCATGGCACATGAGGTGATGAAGAACTGTTTGCCTTTGAGGATACTTGTTTTAAAAATATGAGGCTGCCTTGGGTGACAAGGCAACCAACCACTCACACCTAGTTAGACAATCCTTACTTTTATGAAGGTATCATACTCAGCCTTATAATCTAGGTAGGACATCCCCTAGACAAGAGGTTCTCACCAGGGGAGGAAGTAAGGGGGAGGCAGGGGAATTGAGGAGGCATAATGAAGACACCATGGGAACATTTGCATACTTCATATCCTCACACACTGGAGATTCTTTTCCAACTAGCCCCTTCCTTCCTATCACTGCGCTAAATCATCCCAACTGGCAAGAAATTTGCTAAATTTAAAAGGGAAGTGATTCTAAAAGCTTCCTTCACCGGAAGGCAGCACGGTCTAGTAGTTAATAATAAAAAATAATATTTAAGTAAAAAAAATAAAATAAGAGTAAAGGCTCTGCAGGTGGACTGCTTAGGTTCAAACCTCATCTCACTTCATAGCGGGGTGATTCTCGGCAATTTTTTTAACCTCTCTGTGCTTTCGTTTCCACAACTGTCAAGTGGGAGTAAAAGTAAATATCTCATAGGGTGGCTGTAAGAATTAAGTAAAATAATACTTGTAATGCACTTAACTCAGTACCTAGCAAATAATATGTAAAATGTAATCTATCTAATATTTAATATTAAAATCGGATCCCAAATCCCCACACTTTGAGTATCAATTAGGAGTTTACAAACATCTAGCCACAAAAGCATCTACTAAAACTCAAGCCTGTTAGCTAGCGCTTGTGAGAAAATGAAAACCGTTTTATTCCATATAATTGGCATCAACACATTGATTCTAATTAGACATTCTCATACATGCTGGTGCTAAATGCTAGGCTTACTGAGTTAGACCAGACATTGTAAAGTGCAAGGCTCAAATCTACTCTATAAAAGCGAAATATTAAAATTAACCGTTTCTCCGAGGCAGGGTAAGCCACGCCCACCAGCCAATCAGAGCGGCTGTATGCAAATTAGCCCAGCCAACATGGCGGCCGCCACTCACGGACCTGAGTAAAGGGCAGTTTCCATTGTGGCAGGAGCGAAAGTGAAGCTGTGCTCGCTCCACTTAAACTGCCTCTAGTGAAACACAGATTTGAAACAATATAACGATCATAGAATCCTCGGGAGCTGAAGGAAAGAGCAGCCCCGGCCTCACCAGTAAAAGTAACAATTGTTTCATTATAGACTCTGCGAGGTGAAGCAAAGAGGAGGCTTCAGTTAGAAGGCCGCCTTAAAGGAACAGTGTATCAATTATAGGAGATAACCCCAGGCCTTAAAGGAACAGTA